>MNCI01015499.1:1058236-1095531 GCA_015680685.1 Gnetum montanum
AAAGCACAATCTAGGCGTTGGCAGCAGCAAGACTCTTCTCTCTTCTTCTCTTCTCTTCTCTCTCCTCTTTTCTCTCAGCTGCCAAATGTGGCCTGATGTCATTGTAATAAGGTGTTCACCCTTGTTATCATGAACACCAGTCTTGTCAAGTCTTGTAATACTGAACTGTTCACATGTCATTCCATTAGTTCCATTTCCCTCAATAATCACATACCTACCTGATATTATTGTAAGGAACTCGAGGACGAGTTTTCATTCAGTCATGGGGGTATGATGAGACGCAAATTGCACAGGCCGCGATATCGCATCCCCTGCGATATCGCGTACACGATATCGCGGTCCACCGCCAAATCTATAAATAAGAGGCGACACTCCCCTCATTTCGGATCCTAGGCGTAAAGTAGCGAAGCTCTGGCGGATTGATCACCCCAGAGATAGAATATTTTCCATGTGCCCGCAGTAGGAGTCCCCCAAGTGAATGGTTCTTTATTCGAGCAACTTTGTACCTGAAAGCAAATTGTGTACGACAATAAAGACAAGCTTTATGGATAAACCTTGCAGTGCATGGATAGGTTTAATTAATGTTATTTATTGCTTTCCTAGTAACGCAGCATGAGTACGACTTGGTTACGAGCATTGACAAACATGTACGGCTAGCCAAGGAATCGACTACTCATCGCGAGTAGATTCTCTCACCCTTACCTCTTAGAACGTGGAACAAGTACGACTTGATTACGAGCATCTACAGATATGTACGACTAGTCAAGGAATCGACTGCTTGTCACACTTAGGCTAGTTAGGTGCCTCAATACGACCGCTTCGAGCACGTGCGTTACGTGTGGTAATCCCAGTAACGATTAGCGTTTGGTAGCCACAATTGCACAGTTCAAGGTGTGTACAGCAAGTGGGAACGGATGCTAACGCTAGGACTTAGTGTTGTAGTTAGAATTAATTTTAGTCTCTCAACCCTTCACCCCTTAGCATAGGAGATAAACTGTAAAATACCAAAAAAATCATATACCTCGGACTTACTTAACCATACACTGTGACAACAACAAGTAAGTCTAAGAAGACAATGATTAATTAACCCCAAGTGTTCCTTGCGGCGTTAGGCATTTAGTCTGCGGAGTTCGACCGGATCGCACGTGCTACGCTCATTTCGTATGGTTGAGTGTAGGGGTACCTCGCCACTCATCACTCTTCAAACAAATCTAAACACTAGGACTAAAGTAGATTATAATGTTGTTATAAAAAAATATCCAATGCTCAAGTCCTCATATATCTGAACTAGGTTTAGTTAAACAAAATTCAAATTGTTAGGGTTGCATAAGATTAAGATTTGAGAAAAAAAAACATTAAAATTGCTAAGGTTGCCTAAGATTAAGTTTTGAGAAAAAAATAAATATAGGGATTTGAACCTGTAACTTTAGATTTGCATTTTCAAATTTCAATATCTTACCACAATGCCTTTTAATTCTCACTACTGAATGTTTGCTCATCAAATGTCTATTCAAAAAATTTAAATTTTCCACCACTAGCAAGTACTGTTGCTCCTTGGACTAGCTCTTTGCCACATCATTGCTAGTTCCAAGCCTTGCTAGTTTGTAACTACTAGAATTTGGACCACCAACAATTGAAAAAAAAAAAAACCACAACTTGAATTTACATGTAACAATGGAAAAAAACAAAATATAAGCCACTGTGATTTTACTATCCAAGAACAAAAATATGCAATGTGTTCAAGTTGACATGTTCAATAGATGATAATGTTCTTATGAAAAAAATCTAAGAAACGCTATTTAAACAAATCTGAACAATAAGCCTAAAGTATATTATACTATTATTGTAAAAAATATTCAATGCTTAAACCCTCATATATATTAAAGTTTATATTAAGGTTTGAGAAAAAATTTGAATTTGAGAAAGTCCCAAAAGGATAAGGATTTGAACCCATAACTTTAGATTTACATTTTCAATCTCTTACCTGGTGCATGTTTTCTCATCAAATATGTATTCACATAATTTTAAATGTCCCACCACTACCTAAGATGCACCACTCCTTGGACCAACTTTTTACCATGTCATTGCTACTTCCAAGCCTTGCTAGTTTGTAACTGTCCAAGCTACTTAAAACAATAAAAAAAAAACAAACAAACAAACAAATAGTAGCCCAAATTTACACTAGTGACAATGGAAGAAAACAAACTGCAACCAACCCACAATGATTTTACTATGTAAAAACAAAAATATGCAAAGTGCTCACAAAAGCAAGTTAACAACACGTGCACTAGATCATAATGTTTTTGTGAACAAAAAAACTCTAAGAAAGGCTCTTCAAACAAATCTCTTACAACAACATCTTTTAATTCAAACATGTATTCAAACATCTCAGCATTATAGTTCTATTTTTTAAAATTATTTGAACACACATTTGAGAAGCAAACATGCACCATTGAATTAAAAAGCATTATGGTAAGAGATTGAAAATGCAAATTTAAACTCAATTTTTTTCTCAAACCTTAACCTTAGGCAACCTCAACAATTTAATTTTTTTAACTAACCCTAGTTTAAATATATTTCAACTTGAACACTTTTTACAATAACATTGTAATCTACTTCAAGCCTACCATTTTGATTTGTTGAAAGATCTCACTGAAATTATAATGGCTCACACAAAGGGGTACACCACCAGAAGCCTACCACCAAGTATTAACACTACACTCTAAAACAAGCCTAAATCATAAGCTTAAGTATGCATAAAGACTTCTATGCATTTAAGCTTACAAAGGAATACAAATTTGCCACTAAATGCCTCATCATCTTTTAATTTCATGCTGCAAACTTTATCATAACCTCAAAACTCATGGTCTACCAAGTGGCCTTCACCACAATTTGTGGTCCACATGATTTTATGAGAGGCAACGTTAGCACAACTTCTTGTTTGCTTGTAGTTTCATTTGCCTTTTATATCACCTTACCACAACCTAACCTAGGGTCTACTTGTAACATCATCAAACATTAATCATTATGGATCGAATTATACACCGTAGGAGTTCAACCCCCAAGAGCAAATAAATCTCAATATAACACCAAAATTAAGACTTACGATCTTACAATGAAAGAAAGCAGAAAAAATCACACAAAAATGCACTGAAATTATAGTAATTCAACTTAGGTCTAGTTCTCTGTAGAAACTTTTCAATCCTCTCCCTCCCTTGGTTCCCTTTCTCAAAATTGTTTCAAATCATTAAATAATGCTGGTTTATAAATTTCCAGTCTCCCAAAAATATATCAAATAGGATGTTAAGGTCAAATCCTAAATCGACAAGCAAGAATAAAATAAGGGTTTGATGTAGAACATTATCCCTTATAAAAATGAATAAGATCGCATCCAATATTGGCTCTATCCATGAAAATGAACAAGATATACACCAAAAATACAATGAGGTACAGCTTAGTTATACATACCCTAGCATGGAAACCAAAATCACATTGATTCGAGTGAGCAAACACTAAGTTATGCATTTCCAAAGAAAAAAAAAACTAAAGAAAAAACTCTACAATATTTTGTTCTGTATTGTGATATTTTGTTCCGTATTGGGGTTATAATATCTTTTGGCTCCGTGCCTGTACCATCTTTTTCTATTGTTCTGGCTGAAAAATCCTGAGACCGATGGCCGATAGTGGAACCCATGGACAGCTATTATGTTCATGTAGCAATTACAGGCATACATGCATTGCTCATGCCATTATTAGAGCCATTACAAACTCGTGAGCAGTTAGAGCCATTACAAACTGGTGTGCAATTGTATCCTTGTCCGATGAAATTAAACTTGTGATTTGCAAAACCTATTGGATTTGTATCCTTTTCTGGTGAAATTAAATTTGTGATTGCCAAAACCTATTGGATTGTAAACAGCACTCTTAGATGATTGCTAATGAGTTTTTGATGCAGGTTAGCTACCTCCTTCATGGTCTGAACAATTTGTGACCCAACTAAGTGACCCCGGGCAAATTGTGGGTAATGGTTTGTCATAAGTTGACTGAGGAAGAAAATAACGATCTCCCTGACAGGTGCTGTTCTTAGTCCCTCTCTTATGCTGACGATGTTCAGGAGGATACCCATGTAACTAGTACCATTTGTCAATAGTATATCCAAGTAGTCCAAACTGAATCCAAGTAGCTTGACTTTTCTGGATTTGAAACTCTTAGGCTTTCTTTCACATGCTCCTCTTAACGTTGCTGAAAGGATGAAGATATTGAAGCTACAAAGGCCACAGATTCCGAAGATGTGGTGTGCATGAGAGATTTCGCATTGTCCTCCTTCTTCAAGTACCAATTAAAAAGCTTTCTTAATGGTTTGTGGAGGATCCATAAGAAGAATTGTTCATTGAGTTTGTTGATAATCTGAAAAAGTTCTCATTGCACCACATTAACATGTGGGTATAGAGTGTGGGTATAGGGTGACAGATACCTAGCTAGCCCATAGAATTTAGTAAAGTTGACAGCTAGAGTCATTTGATCTTTGATGCAAGGAGATGATTTCTGGCTCGATTTGATAGATTTGTGTGAAGTGCAGTTTTTGCAAGAAACTAAAGTCTAGTACCCCGTACCTAATTTCAGCACTTGGCAATTATGCAGTGGAATTGACGATAGAACCAGTTTGGCTTGACATTGTGGCCGAATTGCAGGTAAAGTTCGGTGTTAAAGCTTAACTGAAAGCCCAAGGTGAATGGGCACGATGCCACATGGAGGGCACCTGCTGGGACTTTTGCTCCAACACCATGCCAAAAACAAGATTGAAAAAGAAAGAAAAGGGAAAATGCATATGCCTTTATTCTCCTTTTTACAAAAGATATAGGTAATTAGGTATACATAGTAGATACAGGAGAGACTTGAAAATGAGGATCCTGTATCCCACAGGATATGATATAACAAAAGCCAGATTGAAGAAAAGATCTTATCTCACTACAACCAGATTCAATATCTAAGGGTAAGCAATCACGGTAGAATGTGCTAGAACACACGAGATTGTCAAAAATTCTGAACAATTACGCAATCTCTTGCCCACCAACTCTAGCTGAATCAATATCACATTCCTTGAGTCAGATTTAAAAGTACATCATCAGATTCAAACCTTCAAATCAGAATGCAGTATTTCTGACATTACAAACAGATTTGAGAGCTTCTTTTTTTTATTATTTTTTCAATTGAGATATTTAAACATTGCATTTGTAGCATATCATTGACTAGTGTAGATCAGAAATTACAACCTAAAAAACAATTGCTAATTGTTATAAATATCTTAGAGTGTAAGCAGCAGAGGACCATGCTGATTGCAAAAGAGTAACTAACTTCACATAAATAAACAATGTAGCATCAAAACATTAACTACTTAAGCAAACCTATGTACTCTTAGGTTTTAGAAAAGAATCTGGTCAACTGGTATTTATATCGTAGGTGGATAATCCTCACAGAAGCCTGAATATACATACATGCACCTTAAGGGGGCGTTAGCAGAAGAAAATTAAAGGTAAAAGAACATAAGAAATGTTATGAATGGTTCTAACATACTTTGCATTAAGCCATTAATCTCCATTCGCATTCATGTCATGGTTTTACATTTTAACAAAAAAAATGCTCACCTTTTGGATTCTGGATGCTGCAAGATTTTAACAACAGAGTCCTGCTCATTTAAAACTGGTTTTGGAATAGCACTTAATGCTACCATCTCTTTCAACAACTTGCATATTGCAGTTTTTACTGTCATTCTTTTATGCAATTTGTTTTCTACAGTATCAAGGAAAGGATCTAATCCATATATTAGTAAGATCCGCATGATATCCATTGTATGAACTGGTTCATCTTCATCGACAAGCTCATGGGCAGCTTCACAACTTTTATTTAGTTTACATGTGCTGCAAACCTAAAAAGAATATTAAAGTAAAACATTAACTAATTATGTAGGAAGAGGCTATATACAATAAGATATTTGAAAATCCATACAGGAAATTATGATGGCATTTTTTATTTTTTATTTTGAAGGAAAAGCTTGTTGCCACCAAAATCCATACAATAGTTAATGCCTCTTGTGTAAGCATTCTTTAATATTTTTGCAAATAAATATTGTAAAGCTAGTTAAGCATCATATTGTTTAACAAGCATACACGTAGGGTAACTAAAAAAAGGTTGTTATTTCGAATCCTGCAGTGATCAAATGAAGCTTATGCCTTGAAACAGAAATACTGACAAATCTATGAAACCCACAAGCATGTTAAAAATAAACACTCAATTAACCAGCCATGTACACCATCAAAATCTTCCACGGTAGCCAATAATAGGTATGGTCACACAGACTGACCAACCTGGATAAGTATGATTGAACATTTAATCCTGTAAATAACTAGGTCAATGCACACTAAGTTGTACAAAGATAACACTAGATGGTCGAAACTTAAAACAAATATGCCAAAAAGCTAACGAGAGATTCATGAAAGTTGTAAATGCTAATTTGTACTTATGAAAGGTATGAAATAGTAAAAGCTTAGATCATCATAACTAAGATGCAATATGAAAACTAAATATACTAAGGAATACACTATTGAAATTTTCAGTTATATCAAACACTGCTAGCAAAGACTATTGATACTCACATCTCCTTCATCGATTTGAACATAGGCTCTCAAACGTTTGGCCGAACAAACCACTTTCCTGTCAAGATTAGGGCAGCCATGTCCAACAAGAATCTGAATATCCTTCCTGCTCAATTTTCTGGTTCAGGTATAAAAAAAAAAAGAATAATCAGTCTCAAGTGAGACGTGATATGAACCAATGCAGGCCACCCAAGTAATTGCTCTGCTAAGAGGACTATTGAACTAAAAAGATTATTTCTTCCTTTTTAATTTTTATTCTTTTGACAAACAAGAATCGGTAATGTTCTGAACTCGAAAAACTCTTACTCGAATTATAAGTAAATATAATGTCCAAAGCCACCGATACAGGGCAGCATAAATTTAAAGCTATAGGCTAACTGCTTAGATAACATAAATAACTTATTCTTGTTTGTGGCAATTATAGCTGAGCAATCCCATGAATCTAAATTACAAAGTGACCAACATGTTTTATGCTGATTATGGACTGAGATTACCAGTATTTTTATATTTACCATACAAACTTGAATTGAAGAGTAATCCAGATATTTGCTGATAATAGATCGCAAGTTTAGCCTTGGTCCTACACCTGAGATTTGTTTTCAGGCATCGGCCAGCATTTCATGAAGAAGATACAATAATCATAGATGAAATAGAAGTCATAGAAGCATATGATTCCAGAAAGACACAAAATCGAATATTTCAAATTCATTTTTTAAATTCAGTTACATAATCCTTACCTTAAAATGTCGAAGCGGTCCTTGGCGAAGGCGAGGCAGGCCTGGCGAACGCTGGTTTGATCTCTTAAAACATCAATACCTTGAGCAATATACCGATGACGCTTCCTCTCAGAATCCCTATCTTCATCTACACCTGTCCAAACACGCGGAAAAAAGTTCTGCTGAACCAGAACCTCCATGAGAGTGGTCCACTCCGGCCACGGCTTTTCAATTTCCTGCTTCCGAACATTATTTTCCTCCTCCAAGGGCTTGCTGCAGGATTCGTAACAAACAGTGGCAACGGCAAAACCCTTGCGTTCGACTTCAATTTCTTCCGAGGGTTTTGTGCAGGTTTCCGATGAAATTGAGGATGCAGAGGAGTCAACACTCTCCTTCCTGGAATCAAGTGATTTCTGCTGAGCATCTAAAACGCCGTGTCCTTGATTTTGATTACAAGTTAAGGTGTTCCGTCTATGAGAATTTTTGGTGAATGACGGTGTTACGGCTTCCAAACCCTTGGAAAGCGAGGAACGTCTATCACGCCAGGCTCGGAGAGTGCAGAGGGCAGCTTCTTCTTGTTGTTGTTGGAATTTCTGCTTCTGAATTTGGTCGGTGGAATTCACACATTCTTGCCCCTGATTATTATTTTGCTTGTTGAAAGTACATTCAGCCTGTACGTATGTTGACACTGGAGCAACATATTCATTGATAGAATGAAGGCGTAACAAGCGCGTCCTCGTTACTGGTCTTGAAACTGAAAGATACATTCTGCTCATTAGTTGAGCTTACACGCAATATGTGGAGTTATTAAAACTAGTAACGCAGGTGCCGTAAGCATTGTTGGATAACACGGAACGAGTCCTAGAAGCATTGCGTAGGAAAATAAATATGCTAAAAGATGGGTAATATTTTTAAAAATAAAACAATATTTGCCTTTTAGATAGAGTAGTTTCACTCAATATAAACTAGCTTAGTTATATATATTTATAATATATATCTATAAATTGGTCGATAGAATCTTATAAAAGTAAAAAATTNGAAATCTTGTTCTTCGTCCAGAAGGCATGAAAATTTGGGTTTTTAAATCTTGTTCTTCTTCATTCAGAAGTCGCGAAATTTTTTACTCAAAGAACTTCTTACTTGTAATCTTATAAGATTCTATCGGCCAATTTATAGATATATATTATAAATATATATAACTAAGCTAGTGATCACCAGTCGTCTTCTGCTACAGCGATAATTTAAACATAACAAATAGAAATATTATAAGACCATGGAATGCTTTATTGAATGATCATAAACATGTTATAATACAGCAGAAATGATCAATGTACAAACCCTAGGGCCTGCAGAGGGATTCGCCAACTGAAGATGTCGGCCCCAGAGAACACATGGTGAGGCAACCGTCTGGTGCCAGGGGGCCACAGCAAGCAGTTGAGGGAATGCTCTATGAGACACCAACCTTGCCCCACAATCATACAACCAAACACTGATAGGTATTACCCAAATAATCGAAAAAAATCGTTGTCGCCTGGCTACTGGCTCAGGCAAGAAGGCCTCCAAACCCTCGAGGAGAGTTGGGGCTCTAACCATGAACACCCCAAAAAGGCCCTAACATATCAATCCTACTCTCCTTTCTAAGGTTAGCCCTTGGTGGCTGCTCCTATCTCCTGCTCCTCTAGCCACCTCAAATGCCAGGACAGCCACCATTTGCTTTCAAAAGGGAGTTGTTTCCCTTAGATGTCTTCATCTCACCAATCAGTGAATTACTTGGGATATGTTCAAAAACTTATATGGGCTTCCAGAACTATGCACCATTGCCTTGATAGACTTTATCACTTCATACATCAGTACTTGCATTTGGATGCTTTGGTTCCTAGTCTTTTCCATGGTCTTCAGTGGACTAATGGATCGAACCTTCTACCCTATAAACCACATGTGCCCTTTCAGTTGTTACATGATTCCTCTATGATTGTTAATCGCTGCAATCAATCATGGCACAAAGAAGAGTCTGAACAATTTTGGCTCTCTCTCTTTTCATGAGTTTGGGGCATTCCGACTCTTCTAAAAATTAAACAATTTCTTTGGTGCCTCCTTCATCAAGGTCTGCCTATCAGCAAACGTCGGGAATACCTTGGGATTCCAAATCCTAATTGTCCTCTCTGTGGAGGTCCTGATGATTTTGTCCATGTTTTTTAGCATTGCCCTTTTGCTCAGTCTTCATGGGAGTGGGTTTCTAAAGTTTTTCCTTTGTGCAAGTTTTCCCATGTGAACATCGTTTTCGGCTTTTTGGCGACCCCCTCTGCTGACCTTACGTTTCTTTGGGAAGTTATTAGGCCCCTCGTTCTTTACTATATATGGAAGCGCAGATGCACTGCTATTTTCCAAAACACTAATTCGTCCAACTCTAACCATTTAACTATTATAGAAAAATTTCAAATTCTTCGCCTTGTGCATTTCCAAATTTTATCTCATACTTCTAAGTTAAAGTTGGATACTAATCAGTTGTTTTATTGTTTGCAGCCTTGGAGCAGATACACCAACTCGTGCACTCTTCCCAATCACGATCTACTTGGAGCAGATACACCAACTCGTGCACTCTTCACAATCACGATCTACTACATCAGAGTGTGTTATCATAATTTTGAGCATTTTTAGCTCTTTGTTGTTCTCCTGGTCTTATTAACTTGCACTTCTAATCGACTCCCATACGTTGCTCTTTGGAATGTACTCCCACACCCTGTAAAAGATTATGTATCAAGATGTTTTCCTTCAACATCTGCATTTGTCATTGTTCTTCTTCCTATTTAACCATCAATATGATGTTGATCATGTACTACATTAACAAATCACTATCATTATTATGTTAAGTTAAACTTAATTAAAAGACTTGACCCATTAATCTCCGTTGGTGACTACCACCAGGCCATGGCTTCTGGTGAAGCACCTAAAGACAATGGTAATATTAACTTTTTTAACGGTTAAATTTTCCACAAATGATTGCCCCTAGGTACTTAAAAAAAGGCTTTCTGGAAAAAGTGAAAAACACCGGAATCGAAAGTTAGCGCAGGAGAGCCCGAACAATTTGCGCGAAATTTGAATTTCATTTTGCGGAACCAAGAAAATACCGCATGAACCGAAAATGAAGTAAATCTGCAGCTGAAGATAACAACTGGATGCATCCAGCTGCATTGCTGGAGCAGGCCCGCATCGAAACACGAACATGGGGATTCAAGGTCTGCTCAAAGCAATGAAGCCATACATCAATCCAGTTCATGTCAAGAACTACGCAGCCAGACGCGTAAGAGACTGCTCGTTTCGCATATTTTAGATTTTAGATTTCAAGTTTCCTACAATATGCATTAGGGCAGAAAATTTCTCCTCTAAATCCTATTCGTTTATTCTGATATCAATGTTTATTCTGCAACAGGTTGGCATCGATGCATATTCATGGCTTCATAAAGGAGGTACGCTTTTCCATGCGACGACACTTTAAAAAAACTTTTTGCCAAAATTTTCTATGGGTTTCCTGAGCGTAGCGGAGTTCCGTGTCCTTGTTGACCTCCTCGTTGGTGAAACCGGAGCATCCGCGTCAGCAGCGACCCTGAAAATGCTCTCGTATGCGTGTGAGTACTCGCGCAGGAACTCGGCGGACGCGGTGTCCGCCGGAGCCGTGCCTGCGCTGACGGAGCTTCTGGCAGAGGTGGAGAGCGTGGCGGTGTCGGAAAGGGCTCTGTGCCTTCTGCATCTGCTCGTGCGGATAACCGAGGGTTGTTTGGCCATGGCGGAAAATGCGTTGGCTGTGCCGTTACTGTGTAGGAAGATCGGGCATGTGTCGGCAGTGGGAACGGCTGCCGCTGTGGGTGTTCTTCGGCGGCTGTGTAAGTCTGGGCAGAGATTGAACGTTCTGCAGGAGATGTTGGCGTGTGGATCTATCACGAAATTAGTGTTGGTGCTGCAAATGGAGTGTGATTCCGTTACCAAGAAGCGTGCCATGTTGTTGCTGCGCATGTTTTCTTCAGGGAGTTCCAGGATCCCTGTGGTTAAACATTTGAGCATGTCGCAAGGAAGCGATTTTTCTCGCGTCAACATTTTTTGTCTCTGGGTTCTGTACCCGTGCCTTCATATAAATCTTCTAATGTTTACGATGATCTGAGATCAGCAAGTGTAGATACCTTATATTTATTTATTGCAATTGAAAAGTTTGTGACATTACTTATGCCACAAAAGGATTCCTAGTAGAAGTTCTGCAACTGTTTTCTTGCAGGCATTGATCCTGACAAAACATCCGCACTGGCAAATGCGGAGCACAAAATTCGGGACTGCAGTGAGGCTGACAACGGCCATGAATCTGCCCAGCAGCAACATGCAGGTGCATCATTTCTGTCTTTGGCCAGAACGCTAGATCTGCATCTGCACAGAACTCGATCATGTTTGCATCTATGCAGAACTCCAGCCCTCCTCCTCCTGCATGATTTGTATTTCAATTTTATAAAGGACATAACCATTTATACCAGGACGTTATGCACAAATTTGCTTTACCGAAGTTACCGAAATAGGGTATCTGGAATTTTACACGTCAGCGTTATTCACAAAGTTGCGTTACCGAGCGTATATAGAATTTTACACGTCAGCAGCGTTGCACACAAAATAGTGTTACCGAAATGGGCCATGGTAAAGTTAACACACGTCAGCAGGGTTGCACACAAAATAGTGTTACCGAAATGGGCCATGGTAAAGTCAACGCTGATCAACGTTACGCACAAAATGTTACCGATTTCTCAGATTTCTCACTGGTAATGGCCTATCGGCCAAACTATCGGCCAAACAAACAAACAAATTACCGATTTCTCACTGGTAATGGCCTATCGGCCAAACAAACAAACAAACAAACATAGATATACCCCAAGATTTATATAAGTTTATACATGGGCTTATCAGGCCAAGACCCATACCACTAGACTAACACTTCATTGTTAATATCTACTCTTTTAAAATATAAAGTTTAATTAGAATTTTATAATTATTGATACATTCTTTGCATGTGATTTTTATTTTATGATTAGTAATTTTTTGCATCACATCAATATTTATTAACTAAAGTGGAAGATTACTTCATGTTGTCAATTGGCAAAATTCTAATGAGTAGGTTACTCTCAAGCCTTAGAAAATCTTGAAAAAAGATTATCTTCAAAATCCTAGGAATACCTTTTTCTTTTGAACCTAATTAAATATTTTATGGAGTTTTATGGTTAATAGAATTAAAAAGAAGCTTGATAAACAAAGAGAAAAAATCTCACCTTGTTAGCAAAGTTTTAGTAATTAAGCATATGCTTTAACCTACTCGTGCTTATTACTTTAGTTGTTGGGCTCCCTAAAAGGCTTCTCATGATAGAATTGATCATACTATCTCTTGATTTTTTTTAGTCTACTAAGCAACATAAAAAAGCTTTTACTTAATGCAAGGAAAACCTAAAAATAATAATAATAACTTTCTTCATTGTCTTCTTTTATCTTATATCATTTCTATTCCTAGTTCTCCCATTCTTAAACAAATTTAGAAGACATGGTGCAAGCTTAGTAAGTATTGAAATTACAACCATATTACAATTTCAAAAAATATGCTTAAGCAAATTAACCCATGGTGGCATCCTTTTCAGGTTATTAATTCATCTAGATTGTGTACAGGTTGGAGCAAATTTAGATTGTGTACCACTTGGAGCTTGGCTTCCTAGTTATATATGCATGATAGATGAATTACATGGAAGGAGGTTTCTAGCCTCTATGGTCTGAATAGAAATAGAAAAAAAAAAAGATTTTGGAAATTTTAATTTTTGATCTAGAGAATTTATTTAAAATTGATAATAGTTTGCATTAGGCTTTTGTAGACATTTTTGGAAAGCATGACAAATCTGGTTTTCCCTTTTAACTCCATAGTTGTAGATGAGATCATGACAAAGAATAATTTTATTCATAATAAATTCAATAAGACCTAGAAAATGCAATTATTACTACACTTTTGGATGAGGAAAATGGAAGATATTTGGGGAGTTCTCACCTTTTCAAAAATTTATATTTTTGTCTTATTCTCATCAATGTTTCCTATTGGCACTTATCTTAAACATACGGAATTTTTCCTCCTCAATGTCCTCTCTATGGAAGTGAAAACACATTATTTCATGTTTTTCTTTTCAATATCCTAATGCTTAGAAATAAATATCTAGAATTTGTAATAACTTTCAACCAAGCATCAATGATACCATTTTTGGTAATCAACCTACTTTGTCTACTTCCTTTCTTTACATTTGGAAGTATTTTTGGCATTTGTCCTCTATTCTATTTAAAAGCTTCAATGTGCAATTATTTTCCAACAATAAGAACATAACTATGACTTTCTTCTTTACAAGTTAAATATCAAATTCTCAAAGATGTTACTTTTCAATTACAATTTCAAGCAAAAAATCTTTAAGTGAAAGTTGAATAATTAATTTATTTCCTGCAATATTAATTTTCTTTATTTTGAAGGCTTAAAGATGGGAAGCTTTCAACTTCTTGCTATTTGTTCATTATTTCTTATTGATACTTTCTTTTGTCTTTAGAGAATGTTTTATCCTTCTCTTTATAATAAAAACATTTAGTAAGAAATGAAAGCTTTTAAATAAAGGCATGACCTTATCCTTTTCTTATCCTAGATAGGAGCTTTTTCAGGATTTGTTGTAAGGATGAAAATTTGAAAATGCATCCCCAATACCATTAGGCTTTTTCTTTAGACTCTCTTTTCATTGATCTAATGTACTTTAAATTTTTTTAATATTATTATTATTCATTTTTGAGGTCTAATACCCTCACTTCCCACCTATCCTTTTCAAATGTATCAAGTTGGCAGGGTATATTTATAGTTAAATTATTTTAGATTCTAACACCACTTATGTGTGTTCATGCTAAAGTTATGATTGGTCTAACTTTTGTGGGAAGTGATCTCTTTATATGATTACTTAATTAGAGGATGTTGGACCCCAAAAAAGTATTAATGATAAGTAAAAATCTCGAAGTACATTGCATGCTTGACATTGAGTGGAAAATATCAAAAATATTATGGTAACAAAAACATTTCCATTTTTAGGAACATCTACTCAAGTCTACAACTTTACAATTGATGCTTTGAAAATTAAGATAAAAAGTTCAATTGTTAATAAGGAGAATAACCCCAATCCTAACAACATTTACATCACTTTTAACATTCATGCTTGAATGTTAAATAACAAAAGGATTTAAGGTAGATGTAAATGAAAAAATAAAATAGCTTCTCCCTCACAGGTTTAGTTCTATTTGTGATGTGCTTAAAACCTTAAATTAAACAATTTCAATATTTATATGCTTATTGAAAAATCAAAAAATAAACTCATACACGTACATCACTACAAACCCTTTCGTCAAGCATTTTTAGCACATACGCATATGCTCTAGGTTGTAAAATTTATTGACATGTAAAAAAATAAACTAAGAGAAAAGCTTAAAATTTCAATCTTCCTATGAAATAATTAAACACATTATTTATCAATTTCTTTAGTGTAAAGCAAAATAGTAAAGGTTTTTCTAGAGTTGCTTGGGATATCTACATTGTTAAGAACAAAGATAGATAACTTGGCCTTATTAATTATTATAAGTAGAGTATTTCCTTAACAACAAAATGGATTGTAAAATGTACGGATGGAGATGATATTTGGAAAACCCAAAATTGATAATAGTTATTCTAAAAACTTCATTGTTTTCTTTTTCCTCAAGTCATTTCTATTCTTGATTCTTTACTACTCAAACAAAGTTGGAAAGACACGATGTAAGTGTATTAAGTATTGGATCTACAATCATATTACATTTTCAAAAAGCACCATCATCATCCAAGCCTTGTCCCAATAATATAGAATTAACTACATGAGTTCTTGTTTGTCATTCACCTCTATGAAGAGCTAGATTTCTGTTTAATAGCAATTTTTTCATATCATTTTCAATCATTTTTTCTCATGTCTTATTTACTCTTCCTTTTTGTGGCTTTCTTGGAATAATGATGTAGCAACTTTTTTCATAGGTTCATTATCATCTAAGCTACCATTCTTGTAACTTATCTAAAATAGAAGTTTTCTTCTAATGTCTATATTGTGAAGTTTCTCTTTTGTGGTAACATTCAACATCTATCTAAGTATTCACATTTTTGCCACACTAATTTGTTGTTCATCCCTCTTTTGTATTGCCACGCATTTGGCACCATATAAGATAAAGGAACTAGGGCTTCCTATTCATCTAGATTGTGCATCAGTTGGAGTAAATGAGAAATTATTATAGCTTTCTATTTCCATATTCATGATAGAAGGATTACATGAGAGGAGCATTCAAAATTGTATGGTGTGTATAAAATGAGGGACAAACTTTTATAAAATGGATTTCTAATCTTGATAATTTATTTAAAGTTGACAGTAGTTACCATCAAGCTTTTCCATATACTTTTTGAAAGCATGTTAGATTGCATATAAGATCAATACTAAGAATGAAATTATCCCTAAAAACTTTAATAAAACCTGAAGAATCCAATTATCATAATAGTTTTGCATGAGAAAAAAAGGAAAATACTTAAGAAGTTCTCACCTTTTCAAAAATTCAAATTATTTTATGGTATATAGTAAGGTCTTTCTTTTAATTAGTCATCATATAAATTATCATAACCAAGAACATGATGCATTGAGGTGAACTATTAATACTAAAAGTATTAACAAAATGGGCAAAATCAACGTCCATATCAAGCTATTAAATTTATGAACTTTGAACATAAGATTGAAGTGTTTTCAACATTTCTATATACCACAAAATTCCCATCAAAAACTCTCTTGGTCACACCATCATTTTGAAAGCATCATGAACACAAATCCCCCTTGATTCATATGTCTAGCTTGTTAGTCTTTAGCACTCATCATTAATTTCTTCATGGATATTTCTAGAGCATCATGTTTTGAAAGGAAGTATCCCTAATGATTTGTGCCAAAAGAGGCAAACTTCACATAGACATTTCATTAGAAAATAACGAGAGAAAAATCATGTTATATTTGAAATAAATATTGTTAATCTTAATTGTATTAAGTACATTGATATGTTCATCCTAATAGGCTTTTATAGGATTATCCACCTCAATCCAAATTATTGTAAACCAAAAATCATTTATCATTCATAACTTCTCTCATAAGATGAAAGACAAGTGCCTGAAGAATCCAGTGATAGAACCACTAACAATAAAATGGATAGTGAAAAACATAATTCCTTCAAAGATATGAATTTAAAATATTTTTTAATGTTTATTAAATAAACAACCAAAAGGTTTGATTTTACATATTCAATTTCATAATTTACATAGCTTTAATTTTGGCACTTCTTATGGCATATATATAACTCTATCAAAAATTATTAAATTAGAATCACTATACATACACAAACATACCTACCGGGAAGCCCTTTGGCCCATTGATAACTACATGTATAGCTCTTAAACACATTACGGTTCCATATCCTTTATCTAAACCAAATTTTATGAAAGCTTCAAGTCATGGGTTCAATTTTGGGGAAGGAGGGTGTAGACCCCCCAAAAATGAATAATAATATTTAAAAAATTTAGAGTACATCAAACTATTGAAAAAAGAGTTTAAAGAAAAAGCTCAATGATTTAAGGATTTTCAGGTTTTCATAATTAAAACCAATTCTGAAAAACCTCCCTTGTGAAGTAGGAAAAGGATCAAGCTTGATCCTTATCTAGAAGTGCCCTATTTTACCCTTCTTACAAAAGGGTTTCACATAAAAGAAGAAGAAAACTCTTTCTAAACAAAAAAGAATACATCAATCAAAGATTAAAAACAAATAGCAACAAAAGTTGAAAGTTTGCCATCTTTGAGCTTCCAAAATAAAAAGAAATTAATACTATAGAAAAAAAATTAATTGTTCAAGTTTCATTGCTGGTAAATTTTTTTGCTAAAAAATGTTGTTGAAAAGTGACACTTTTGAGAATGTGGCATTTGACACCTTAAGAGAGGTCATAGTTATGGTCTTACTTCTGAAAAATTATTGCATCATGAAGCTTCCAAATAGAGTAGAGAATGCGATGGAAGACAATTCCAAATGCAAAGAAATGAAGTAGACAAAGCGGCTAATCACTAACAATAAAGTCATTAATGATTAGTAAAAAATTGTTACAAATTCTGGATGTTCATTCTAAGCATGTTGAGCAACAAGACACTAAAAAAACATGAAAAAATGAATCTTATCTTTTACAAAAAAGACATTGAAGAGAAACATTTTCAATATATTTAAAACAAGTGTTGATAAGAAGACTTTGATGAATAAAACATTATAAAAAAAATATAAATTTAAAGAAATGTAAAAGCTCTTCAAATATCTTTCATTGTTCTTGTCTAAAAGTGCAGCCATAATAGCATTTTCCAGGAATTTGTTATGAATAAAATCATTTTTTAAATAATCTTATAAGCGACTTTCAAATTAAAAAGAAAAACATTTCTACCATCCTTTCCAAAAATATGTGAAAAGTCTCATTTAATTTGTTGTCAACTTTAAATAAATTCTTAAGATTACAAATCAATTTTTCAAAAAAAAAAATTCCTCTTTAAAATAGAAGCTTCAATGTTGAGTTATAAAGTTTTAATTGAATTATATTTCTTAAGATATCCTTGTATTACAATTATTTTTTGGTCCAACTAAACATAAAACATCAACGCTGATATAAAACGAGGCTACGAGAATGAGCTGGCTGAATCAAAGTTCCAGCGAAAAGATCTTGTGATGATAACAATAAGATTCAGTTTTATAAAATAATACGCTGTAACTACTTCCTAGCACAAAAGACCGTAACTCTAAAATACTAGTGCTAATTTATTTCATTGGGAAGACATTTGCATGTTCAATCCCGGCAAGTTGTATATAAAACAAATTATCTAAAATGATGGCTCAAAGTTTCAGTTTCATCGCTGTGCAATAATTAATGTGTGTTCATATGTTGCAAGAAAAAATCGAAGTCATCCCTCCAGGTAATTAGTGAGGAGTCAGAAGCAAGTTAGCACCGAAAAGCCATCGAAAATGAAATAAAATGATACAAATAACCTTCGGCTTCCGTTTCCAAAACTTTAAATTTAAGCTTAATTTTGCCTGAGAAACATCGTAGCTTTGCTGATCAGTTTGATTTTAGAATATGAACATTTAATATTTTAAGCAGCCAGTGGACAGATCGGTGTACTAACTTAAACCAAGAAGTCACGATTCTTGTGTTTACTTTCATGCTGAATCTTATGAATCGAACTGGGAAGATCCAACAATCAAAATTCGTATCTTCATATGCAGCAGTCCTGGTAACCTACGTAATATGTTACTGTTCTTATTATCACATAAGAATACCATTAGGCATTGTGGTATGAAAAATCATCTGTTGATATCTCTGAAATGTCAGTAATCGCACTCAATTCCATGGACATGAAGAATTCCAGAGATTACCCACATTTAAGAACCTGATACCTTGATTCACTGACCACTGACGAATTCCTTAAATTGGGACAAATCTCCAGCCTAGAAGAAACCATATTTAAATTAAAGAGATCTCAATAGATTTTAGTCTTTAATGCAAAGCATTGACGATTTCGATAAATTCAGGTCAATTCTAAGTCCTAAAATAAAACACACATTTTATGACTGTACAAGGCTCTACTGTTGATGTAAGAATATATATATTCCTAATTCCCTGAAAACAAGCTAAGAAAATGTTTCTCTATCCTTGGATGTGCTATCGTTAGTTGTCATGGTAAGAGGACTTTTACAAGGATCTTCCTGATCAAACCACCTAAAATATCCACAAGATCCGTCTCCCTGAAAAAAAAAACAGAAAACAATAAGGGCATGATATGGAACAATACAAGAACAGTCTAGCAAAACAATGGCCAATGAAAAACCAGTAACAAGTACCACACTGCAACCAGTACAATAAAAATTCATTACAAAGTGCTCAAGCTTCTCGAGTTTCCTTCAACACAAGTGCATAAAAAGGTGAAATCCAAAAGAAGTCAATACAAGAAGAATAAAGAAAACTATATGTAGTAAGAACATATCAAAAAAAGGTAGCATGACAGTTTATGCAAAAGTTTCAGTGAGTTGGAAACTATCTCAAAACGGAGTAAATGCATACTTAACACAGAGGAGCAAGAATCAAAACATGGTACAGATTGTGGGCAGAAATCAAGTAACATGTTTATTGTCCTGTTACAGTTAGGCTGGTCAGTACTGTCTATGCACTTACAAAGTTTGGAAATAATCATTTGTAGTTATCATCTTGTCACATAAATTTCAAAACAATTGAACTTGAGCAAACCAGGGTGCAAAGAACACAAAGAGTTTCAGTTATTACCTGTCTGACGGGACACACATAGTACTTACGTCCCTTATTTTCACCTTCATCACATATAAGCAACCTGCAAGGACCTGCTTCACAGGCACACCAAGGCAATTCCCTGGACCTGTTTAGAATTTCTGTTGCGGCATCTATATCATCAGATTTCAGATCAAGTGGTGATATAGAAGATGATATCTTGGACGACAAACCCTCGTATTCATCACAGAACTTGAAAAACCGACAACGGTTACCGCTCTACACAAAGCAGAGTAAGAATAAACAGAAAATAAATAAACTGCACAGAGAATTTTCCAATGTTGGTTTCAAATGAAATGAACAATCTCACTACAACGATCCAAGCTTGCAAAGAATACCCAGGAGATACCTCATATTTATTAGGGCATGAATAATATAGCCGACCAGGATTTTTGTCTGATTTGGAGACCCTAATGGGGCAAATTCCAGCTCCGCACTTGCACAGCAGGGGAGGGAGCCGGGGCAGGATTTTGTCTTGATACGTTGGAGTTGAGGATTTGCGAGGGCAGTTCGTGGCCCAGTGGCCCTCTCGTTGGCAATTGAAGCATCTATATCTATTTGATCTTGGTTTTGGTGGTTCAGGCTTGGAACATTCAAAGCTTGCAACAGACACTGATTCTGATTCTGAGGTGCTGACAGTTTTGAAGCATGCATTAGGTCCTGATTTGTGTTCCGTTGTAGACTTTTCCAGGGTGCAATCATTGGCAGAGTGGTTCTCCTTGCCAGTCTCTGCTTTTGATTCTGGGATGGCAAAAAACATTGCCCTTGATTCTGAATTGGTAGATTTGAGGCATGCACCAGGCATAGATTTTGGTTCTGTAGGAACGCCTTCAGCTTTCAGAGGGCAGTTATTTGCCCAATGGCCGTGTTGGTTGCATACGAAGCAGGCACCAGGCAATGATTTGAGTTGTGGTGAAGGAGTTTTAAAATTGCAGCATGTTTCAGGCTCTGCTTTTGGTTCCGGAGTGGCAATTTCCATGCTTGAAACAGCTGCAACTTTTGACTCTAAGTTGGGAGTTCTGAAGCATGCACTACTGGACACAGATTTTGGTTCTGGACTGGATTTTGTGAGAGGGCAGTCCTTTACCCAGTGGTCCCGCTGCCCGCATCTGAAGCATGAATCAGACGCTGCTTTTGTGTTTGGAGTTCCATACGCTCTCTCTTGATTTGATAAACTGGGTTGTATCATCTGCACGAACCCTGTTAGTTAGATACAGAAGACAAATGTGCTTCCAAAACAAGCTTTGCAGGTTAAGATTGTAAGCAAGAATTAGTGACTTCTCGCAATCGGTCTGATGACTTCTCCAGTTTTTCTTAAACAGCTTAATTTGATAGTTTTTAACAGAGTAGGTGTGGATTTCGCATGGAAATTTTTTTGAAATTGTGCATTTCTTATATCATGTTCCTCCCTGAAAATTTTATAAATTTTAAGAATCCACAGATTAACCGTCCAGTTTCAGCTGGAATCAATATAAATAGCGGTGAAATTGTTAAGAGAGATCGGCAGAAAGGACTGTGGAAGCAAAATTGCACAAAGAACAGCAACCCACAAGTTCTCCGTTCAATAACTTTGAATCCCCAAAAAATTAAAAAGTTCAAAATTTTCAGCTGAAACAAGTTTAAAATTAAAAAACAATAGAAACATAAAACATCGACGCTGATATAAAACGAGGCTACGAGAAAGAGCTGGCTGAATCAAAGTTCCAGCGAAAAGATCTTGTGATGATAACGTTATGATTCAGTTTTATAAAATAACACGCTGTAAGTACTTTCTAGCACAAAAGACTCTAACTCTAAAATAGTAGTGCTAATTTATTTCATTGGGAAGGCATTTGAATGTTCAATCCCGGCAAGTTGCATATAAAACAAATTATCTAAAATGATGGCTCAAAGTTTCAGTTTCATAGCTGTGCAATAATGAATATGAGTTCATATGTTGCAAGAAAAAATTGAAGTCATCCAAAGAGTTTAGGTCAGACCAACCTCCAGTTAATTAGTGAGAAGTCAGAAGCAAGTTAGCACCGTAAAGCCATCGAAAATGAAATAAAATGATACAAATAACCTTCCGCTTCTGTTTCCAAAACTTTAAATTTATGCTTAATTTTGCCTGAGAAACATCGTAGCTTTGCTGATCAGTTTGATTTTAGAATATGAACATTTAGTATTTTAAGCAGCCAGTGGACAGATCGGTGTACTAACTTAAACCAAGAAGTCACGATTCTTGTGTTTACTTTCATGCTGAATCTTATGAATCGAACTGGGAAGATCCAACAATCAAAATTCGTATCTTCATATGCAGCAGTCCTGGTAACCTACGGAATAGGTTACTGTTCTTATTATCACATAAGAATACCATTAGGCATTGTGGTATGAAAAATCATCCGTTGATATCTCTGAAATGTCAGTAATCGCACTCAATTCCATGGACATGAAGAATTCCAGAGATTACCCACATTTAAGAACCTGATACCTTGTTTCACTGACCACTGACGAATTCCTTAAATTGGGACAAATCTCCAGCCTAGAAGAAACCATATTTAAATTAAAGAGATCTCAATAGATTTTAGTCTTTAGTGCAAAGCATTGACGATTTCGATAAATTCAGGTCAATTCTAAGTCCTAAAACAAAACACACATTTTATGACTGTACAAGGCTCTACTGTTGATGTAAGAATATATATATTCCTAATTCCCTGAAAACAAGCTAAGAAAATGTTTCTCTATCCTTGGATGTGCTATCGTTAGTTGTCATGGTAAGAGGACTTTTACAAGGATCTTCCTGATCAAACCACCTAAAATATCCACAAGATCCGTCTCCCTGAAAAAAAAAACAGAAAACA
The DNA here is from genome assembly GCA_015680685.1 of Gnetum montanum. NCBI lineage: Eukaryota > Viridiplantae > Streptophyta > Gnetopsida > Gnetales > Gnetaceae > Gnetum > Gnetum montanum. The sequence continues at coordinate 1,080,909 of MNCI01015499.1, forward strand.
ATAAGGGCATGATATGGAACAATACAAGAACAGTCTAGCAAAACAATGGCCAATGAAAAACCAGTAACAAGTACCACACTGCAACCAGTACAATAAAAATTCATTACAAAGTGCTCAAGCTTCTCGAGTTTCCTTCAACACAAGTGCATAAAAAGGTGAAATCCACAAGAAGTCAATACAAGAAGAATAAAGAAAACTATATGTAGTGAGCACATATCAAAAAAATGTAGCATGACAGTTTATGCAAAAGTTTCAGCGAGTTGGAAACTATCTCAAAACGGAGTAAACGCATACTTAACACAGAGGAGCAAGAATCAAAACATGGTACAGATTTTGTGGGCAGAAATCAAGTAACATGTTTATTGTCCTGTTACAGTTAGGCTGGTCAGTACTGTCTATGCACTCACAAAGTTTGGAAATAATCATTTGTAGTTATCATCTTGTGACATAAATTTCAAAACAATTGAACTTGAGCAAACCAGGGTGCAAAGAACACAAAGAGTTTCAGTTAGTACCTGTCTGATGGGAGACACATAGTATTTACGTCCCTTATTTTCACCTTCATCACATATAAGCAACCTGCAAGGACCTGCTTCACAGGCACACCAAGGCAATTCCCTAGACCTGTTTAGAATTTCTGTTGCGGCATCTATATCATCAGATTTCAGATCAAGTTGTGATATAGAGGATGATATCCTGGACGACAAACCCTCGTATTCATCACAGAACTTGAAAAACCGACAACGGTTACCGCTCTACACAAAGCAGAGTAAGAATAAACAGAAAATAAATAAACTGCACAGAGAATTTTCCAATGTTGGTTTCAAATGAAATGAACAATCTCACTACAACGATCCAAGCTTGCAAAGAATACCCAGGAGATACCTCATATTTATTAGGGCATGAATCATATAGCCGACCAGGATTTTTGTCAGATTTGGACACCCCAATGGGGCAAATTCCAGCTCCGCACTTGCACAGCAGGCGAGGGAGCTGGGGCAGGATTTTGTCTTGACATGTTGGAGTGGAGGATTTGCGAGGGCAGTTCGTGGCCCGGTGGCCCTCTTGTTGGCAATTGAAGCATCTATATCTATTTGATCTTGGTTTTCGTTCTGGTCCTGGTTCAGGCTTGGAACATTCAAAGCTTGCAACAGGCACTGATTCTGATTCTGAGGTGCTGACAGTTTTGAAGCATGCATTAGGTCCTGATTTGTGTTCCGTTGTAGACTTTTCCAGGGTGCAATCATTGGCAGAGTGGTTCTCCTTGCCAGTCTTTGCTTTTGATTCTGGGATGGCAAAAAACATTGCCCTTGATTCTGAATTGGGAGATTTGAGGCATGCGCCAGGCATAGATTTTGGTTCTGTAGGAACGCCTTCAGCTTTCAGAGGGCAGTTATTTGCCCAATGGCCGTGTTGGTTGCATCCGAAGCAGGCACCAGGCAATGATTTGAGTTGTGGTGAAGGAGTTTTAAAATTGCAGCATGTTTCAGGCTCTGCTTTTGGTTCCGGAGTGGCAATTTCCATGCTTGAAACAGCTGCAACTTTTGACTCTAAGTTGGGAGTTCTGAAGCATGCACTACTGGACACAGATTTTGGTTCTGGACTGAATTTTGTGAAAGGGCAGTCCTTTAACCAGTGGTCCCGCTGCCCGCATCTGAAGCATGAATCAGACGCTGCTTTTGTGTTTGGAGTTCCATACGCTCTCTCTTGATTTGATAAACTGGGTTGTATCATCTGCACGAACCCTGTTAGTTAGATACAGAAGACAAATGTGATTCCAAAACAAGCTTTGCAGGTTAAGATTGTAAGCAAGAATTAGTGACTTCTCGCAATCGGTCTGATGACTTCTTCAGTTTTTCTTAAACAGCTTAATTTGATAGTTTTTAACAGAGCAGTTGTGGGTTTCGCATAGAAATTTTTTGAAATTGTGCATTTCTTATATCATGTTCCTCCCTGAAAATTGTATAAATTTTAAGAACCCACAGATTAACCGTCCAGTTTCAGCTGGAATCAATATAAATAGCGGTGAAATTGTTAAGAGAGATCGGCAGAAAGGACTGTGGAAGCAAAATTGCACAAAGAACAGCAACCCACAAGTTCTCCGTTCAATAACTTTGAATCCCCAAAAAATTTAAAAGTTCAAAATTTTCAGCTGAAACAAGTCTAGAAACATCACCTCCCTCCTTGCTGGAGAAACATTTTGGGGCTCATCACACCACTTGAAATAGTTGCACCCCTGCAAAGCAAAGAGAAAAGAAAATCTTTCAATTCACCCAAAAACGTCGTTGGAAGATGTTTCCACGTTACATTCATTCTTTTGAATTCAAAGACCCTACCTCTTTTCCAATGCATTTGTAGAAAAACCTGTTTGGATTCATGGGCGTTCGGGAGATTTTAACTGCGCATATTGCTCCACACTGGCATTTAATTTCTGGGGGAGGAACCCGGAAAGTCCGCCGTTTCTGAGAAATGGATTCTGCTTCCGTAGAATGATGATGCTGCTCAGCCATAATGTCTGCTCTGCTACCATATGCAACAGCTGCTCCAAAAACAGCACTGTACAAGAACCAGAAGCAGAACCACAACTAGAACCAGAACTTGGTTGAATATTCTATCTTCTTTGTCTGCAAATTTTTGCGCCGGTTGGAGCCGGCTGGCTCAAGATGTGATGGCAAAGCTGCCGATGTTGTGTAAAGGAGGAAATACATAATGCATTTTTATTCCACAGAACAGTGTTTGATTGTGATTGTGAAACCTAGATGGCATCATGTGATTGTCAGCTTTCTGTGAAGTTTCTCGGGAATTTCTTACTTTTTCCGTGCAGCTATGCCTGAAACTTCCCTCCTACTTCGCCCGGTTGCCCTATTCTTTCATACGATGCAGATCACAAATTTTTGGTTTTGTCGCCATTGGTTTTGTCGTCTATGGATACCCAGAAAAATTCTGCCGGAATGCCGCAGATTTATTTATTGAAGTACGTTGGATTCTGTGTGATGCATGATGAATAAAAATGGCATTGATCCTGTAGGCACAGAGTCTAACTGGATCCGTGCATGAGGCCTTGCTCCATTGCTGCGAGCCATGTTTGGAAGCCTGTTTCACTGGTGCCTCCACTGTCCAAACATTACGCTGTTTCTCTCCCCAGTTGAGCGTTTTATCAATACCGGATATCTTCTCTTACATCCATCTTTGTTTTAGTAAACGTTGACCATTTGAATGGAACGGCCCGCTTTAAATTACAAAATTTATAGTGCGGGCCTTTTATCTTATTGCGTGGAATGCCACCTGGACATTGATTCAAATAATTATTAAAAATAATACTCATTCTAGTACTACTTTACCTATATATTTATAATATATATCTATTATTTGGCTGAGAGAATTTTTTATATTTTTTAAATTAAAAAATCTCAAATTTATTCATTTTTTCAATCGCATTTTTTCCATTGCATGGCCTTTCCATTGTGTTTTTTTACATCTCATTTTTTTCCTTGGTGGATCTAACATGGCGCATGATGTGGAGGGTGACAAAATACACTTCCCCTCCCCCCATCGCGAGAGACATGTTCGCCTCTCAGCCAAAATCAAACTAGTTTAGCTATATATTTATAATATATATCTATTATTTGGCCAAGAGAATCTTATATATTCTACAAATTAATAAAATCTCAAAGAATTGATATTTATATTAAAAACCAAAATCAAAATAGCTGTACTTTATTCAATAATAATTCTTGTGAAAAGTTCTATTAATTTGATTCATAGTGTTTTTTTCCATAGCATGGACTTTACATTGCATTTTTTTTCCATGGTGTGGACTTTCCATTGCGTTTTTCTCCATCATGTGGGATCTTACATGGTGCATGATGTGGAGGGCAACAAAATACTCTCCCCCCTCCCCCCATCGTGCAAGACATATTGGTCTCTCCGCCAAAAAAACTCATTAGCATTTACTATTGTCGACAAATTAAGTTATATTAGTGGTGTTTATAAAATTTCTTGCATCTGTAAATTGGTTACATTAATTAACTTAGTAGTGCACTTAAAACTATAACAGGATCTTTTAAGTCATCTTTGATAAACTACAACTTTAAAAATCATTAGTGGTCAATAGGCTAGTTTCGCTATATATTTGTAAGATATACAAGAATCTTTTTCTTATTCAAAGTAATGACATTCCATAATATGAATTCTCTCTTATCCTAGCTTTATTTTATAGGGGTCTTGGAACCAAAAATAATTGAAATATATGTATACCTTAACATATAAATGAAATTTTATAACTTAGTATTGCTCATTAGAATTGAACCCATGACATGGAGCTTTTAAATCAAGAGCCTTACCTCTAGCCTTATCTTAGCTTTATGACCACAATTATTTGTCTTCCATGACAAGTCTAACCAACTAGAACAATACCTTTAGGCTAGCATGCATAGGGTGCCAATACTAGGCTTTAAACTCGATACCTTTGAGGGTAAGGCAATATGAACTAACTAATTGGCCAATGGCCTATGCTCTAGTAAAGTAAAGTTCATGTCTTAACCCAATATTATGACCATATTTATTTATTTTCCATGATAAAGCATCTCTTTGTGAATAAAAAAAGTAGGAAGCTCTTGAAATTAGAATTGAAATCAAAATTCTAAAATTAAATGAGCTTACTAGTTAAATTACTACTTGTATATACAACTAGCAATTGTACTCATCACCTCATAATTATATGTACTTTAATTACAAGTTCATAAACAACTCAAAATTATTTGACCTTCTTGCTTGATGGCTTTTCTTAATAAAAGTTAAGCAATCCAAAGGTTTTTTTATATATAACAATGAGTGTTAACCTAGTGGTAAAACTTTTGATTTCAAAGCTTCAAGTTATGGGCCTGATTCTAGTGGGCAATGTTGAGTAATAAGGTTCCAACACACCTCAAAAGTCTTCTTATAAATCTCGCTTAGTTTATTCTCACTTTTAATATTTAACACTAATTTATTTTTCAAATTTTGTAGGGGTGGGAAGGCTATTTAGTTTATTTTTATTTTCAATGTTTAACACTAATTTAATTTTTTTAATTTTTTTTGCTTAGGAATGTAGAAAAATAAAACTAGATGACTATATATTATCCCCATGACGTATAGCCAACATAAACTTTCATGATAGTAACATTTAACATAAGGGCTAACATATCTATGATTGTAGTTAGTCCCAAAACGTGTAGCTAACACAAAACTTTTGTAGAACTTACCTAAAACATAAAGTGCTTTAAGTGTGGCTTGAACTAGTAACCTCTTGTGTACAACACTTGAGTCACCTTTCATGGGTGGTTTTTAAAATGTTACTCACTATGTTTTATGTTTATACCCTTTACAATTCATAGAACAACACAAGGTACAACATATCCCATTAATAACAAAGAAGATCCAAAGTAACAACAAAAAGGAAAGATGTAACAGATTTTGGATAGCCTTTGTGAGTTTTCATTATTACAACTAATCCTAGAAAACCTCTCCACTAGGGTAGGAGATGATATAGGTTTTCACTTCTTACTAAAGGTTTTTATATGAAATGTAAACTAAAATGTTGTTTACCTAAAAGACCTCTTGGATCTATTATATTAGTTTCCAAGTTTCTTCTATGGATTTTTTTTTCTTTTATAACTCAATCCTACCCAATGGAATTGAACATGTGGCCTAGGGTTACCAAGACTCTTTGTTAATAACTAGAAAAAGCAAGTAAAAGACAAAGGAACTCCAAAACATTATCATAAGTTAAGCAAAGTTTCTAGCTACTTGGCTGATCCAAGGTTCCATTAGCTAAAGAAGATGATCAACATGCAATCAAGTTGGGAAGGGTTCCATTAGCTAAAGAAGATGATCAACATGCAATCAAGTTGGGAAGGGTTCCATTAGCTAAAGAAGATGATCAACATGCAATCAAGTTGGGAAGGTTCCATTAGTTGAAGAAGATGATCAACCCTTAGTAAAGTTCTCCTAGCTTGAGACTTAATTTAAAAAATAACAACTTGAATAACATTGATTTTTTGTAGCATGGTGAATTCATTGATTGTGAAAAATATCACATCTATATAAATCTTTCATGGGTAGCTACATGATTATGAAAAATATATATCTATTTTTTGATGTATCATACAAAATGCAAGGATGTAAGCATTTCTAGATAAACATAATTCTTTAGAAAAAGAAGGAGAATCTCTTAGAAAATATTTTTTTTATTAAAGAAAAGAAATCATTCATAATAAGAGAATTACCATTCCAAAAATACATGGTAAAAATACAATAATAAAAAGACTTCATAGTACAAGACTTTATAAAGGCAATTGTAAGAGGACTTTTGATAGGGGTTGATGAGCGGAGAGGTACCCCTACGCCTAACCATATAAATCATGAAGTGTTCACGTGTGACTTGGTCAAATTCTGCAAACTTTATCGTTTCCAATGCACTAGCCCTTTAGGAAGTGAATCTAGCCTTAAGATCAATCATTGTCTTCCCAATTACACTTGCGATGTTCGTTGGTATGGTTAAGTGTAACTGAGGCATACGATTTTTATAATTTTGTGTTTTATAAGTTAGTGCTCAAATGTAGATAAAAGGAATTTGATTAACTAATCTAAATTAATTAATTAACTAGCATTTAACTAATCCTAACATAACCATCAAATCCCACTTTCTGTATGTGTCTTGAACCCACATATTTGCTGTTGGGTGACCAAGCGCTATGCTACTAGGTGAACCAAGCAATAACGCTGCTAGGATTACCAAGTGAATATGTGTTACGCTTGAAGTGTGATGAATCGTGATATCGAGGCCACGATCTCGAATCCTCGATATTGGGGCCACAATATCGAATCCGCAATATCAGGTCCGCGATATCGGAGCTTGCCATACGATGTCGGATACCCGATATCATGTCCTACCTCATTGCCTATAAATAAGAGGTAGGTGCACTTGGTTTGCATAGTTAATTTTAGTCTCTTACCCAAACTCTTGCCTTTTCTCCCTCTTAGAGTTAGAATTATTTCTGTGTGCTTGCAGTAGGAGTCATAAAGTAAACGAATCTTTATTCGAGCATTGTGTACCTGAGCACACCTTGTGTACGACAATAAAGACGAACTTTATGATAAACCTTGCAACATTTAGAATAGATTAATTAATGTTATTTTCAATTATTTAATGCTTTCCTTAGTTAATTAATGTTTTTTTTCTCTCTCCCTCTCTCTCTCATCCTACAACTCTCCTAAGTAGGCACACTCAGTACGATCACTTCGAGCATGCATGTAACACTTGGTGATCCAGTAACAATTAGTGCTTGGTAATCCCAGTAGTGTTGCATTGGTTCAGGATGTGTACGACAAGTGAGAATGGATATTGGTGTTAGGATTAATTAAAACCTAGTTAATCAGTAGTTAACTTAAATTACTTAGTTATCTCTCTCCTCTCTTATTAGTAGCAGGACATAAAAACACATAAAAGCCATAAAAATCATATGCCTCAAGTTTACTTAACCATACAATCATGACATACAAGTAAGCTTAGGAAGACAATGATTAACCAACTTGTCTTTGTTCCATCAAGGCACATAAGCACTTAGTCCTTGGAATTCAATTGGATCATGCATGTACGCTCATATTCGTATGGTTGAGCGTAGGGATACCTCGCCACTCATCATTGGCGCCGTTGTTGGGGACTTTGTTGTTGGTGCGCTAATTAGAACTTAGGAAATCTTTCACATCGTTGGAATGAACCCTTAGGGTTGGTTAAAGAAAAATAATAATATATAATACATTACACACTGAATAGATAATCATGTCTCCTACTTTGTACGAAAGTGTTTCACTGTCTAGGCTAGATATAGGGAACAATCGGAGGTATAACACACATGATAATCCACTAGTCCCTCAACAGTTTCATGTGGTATATGTTCATCCTGATGAATATGTACCAAAATTTACCTTTATCCGCCACCAAGATGAAAAACTCCATTGGTGAGACTTAGAAGGTAACATAGTGTTACCTCCTGATTGCTAGTCCTAGGCATGCTTCTTCGTGATCTCACACAAATTGGCATGCAACACTTATAGGCATAGTACGTTGTGCATGATCATGACTTGAGAGAGTATCGACCCATGTAGGCACAACATCAAAGGTATTTGCAACCAGAGAGATATCATGAATTCATGAAGGAAAAGTTGTCACAAAATGTCCCACATGTCCTAAGCAAAAATGAGGGTGGTGAACCTGCCTCAGGCAGTTGCCCACACAATGATGTTCCTCCCATTGACTTCGGTCAAGGGGTTGTGTATCAGAATCTTTACTCAACTATCCATAACCTGGATTCTAGTACCGACAAACACAAAGGGTTTGAAAAAAGAACACAAACACATGATAAAGATGGACATTCCGATCATGACTGCGATCGTGGCTACTACCATCGAAGAGAAGGAAGTAGGCATTGACATGGTGACGGTCCTCCTTCTTCTTCACCTTTATTGTCTCCTTCACCCTCTCCTTCAGGATTTGGATGCAGTCACAAAGAAAAAGACCATGGGGATAAGGGTAAGCGAAATGAGAGCTATAGACAAAATAATCAAGAAAGGGGATGAGGGCACTTTAGAGAAACACATCGTGAAAGAAGGGGGAGTAGGGAATAACATGGGCATCATAGATGCCATAGACGACATGATCACGATGAAGCCCTACTCACTACTCGAAGTATGCTAGACATAATTGAGGCCGTTAGAATCCCAACAAGGCACCAAAAGGATAGTAGGATCAAGAGATTAGACATGAATAATATTTCACGATTTGAAGGGGGATACAACGTTGATCCTCAAAATCATCTATAAGCATTTCATGATGCATGTGCCTTACAAAACATAGAAAGTGAATGGCAAAAACTTAAGTTGTTCCCATGGATGCTAATCAAAGAAGCAGAAAGCTGGTACTGGTCCTTAGAACCAGAATCCGTTCATAGGTGGAGTACCATGTTAGAATTGTTTAATAATAAGTACCAAACGTACTCCTGAGTATCCAACTTACGAAGGAAAATCCAAGGATGGAAACAAGGAGGTCATGAACCCTTGGATGCTGCCATGGGCCGCTATTATGCATTGTTACATCATTGTCCCGACCATGGTTATTTGTAGAGGGATCAACTATGCCATCTCGTAGATGGGCTTAGACATGAAACACAAAGAACCCTTGGGATGTATACCTAAGGAAGGCTATCTGAGCTTAGGACCCATCAAGTTCAAAGACTATTGGAGCAAGTTGCTAAAGAAGAAGGTGAGCTAAGGAAAAGAGAGAGTGCAGAGGAATATAACAGAGATCCTTCCCTTCGAAAGAGGGGAGTAAGATTCTGTGAGGATGAAGAAGAGCCACCACTCAAAGAAATGGTAAATAAGAAAACCTTGCCTATCCAAAAATTAGCATCAGAAGTATCGGCAAAGGTAGACCAAATGTGGGATTCCCTAGATGATAGATTTCAAATTGTTCTTAAAATAGTAGAGGAGTCTAGAGAGCAAGGTAGTGATTGCGGAAAAAGAAAAAAGAGAGAAACTAAAAATGCACGTAACAAGGGTAAGGGCAAAGTTGCCATCATCAAAGAGGTTGTGGATTCAGATACAGATAATGATAGTGGATGCAAGATATGCCAATGTGACCATCCTAAGGGATGTTACCCTATAATCTCACATCTGCAGGAGTCTAGGGTGTATGCACTCAATCCATGATTAAACAAAAGGCAAACACCCCGAAGGTTACCTTATCCTCAAGGTAACCCAAGAAAGTTCCACCAACCCTTAACGTATTATCCAAGTGGAACTCTACCACAATCGATCGAGCAGCATCAAAAATGGCAGTACCCACAATCATACGGAATGCCACCACTAAGGCAATAGTATCCTTACCAGCAAGTTGACCCTTATGGATGTTATGTGCAGCAGCCAGTCTCTCCATGTGACTCTACTGGTCACATCACTCCTCAACCTCACTACCAAGCCTGTGAGTATTATAGGACTCCTTCTCCTAGGGGTGATGTTCCACAAACATATAATCCTTCTCATTCAGTTGCACCTCTTTCACCCTTAACTCCATTACCACTTGCTCCAACTATGTAGGGTAAAATACATACCTAGCTGTAGCAACGTAACGCCACAAGGGCTATTAACCCTCAACCTACTATTGGTTCTGACAACTGCATGAAGAAAAGACCTTTCTTTAGAACCAACAGTCCAACTAAGCCCTTGCAACCATAAGCAGTTGATTCTTCAACTACCTCACTATCACTTGAAGCTTCGAAGCTCCCTTCAACTCAAAAATCATGCTCAATGCATACGATCATGTTAACTCATGCCATCACCGATTGGATAAAAGCTGGCCATCTTCCTAAGAAATTCTCTGATCCTAGGATTCCTCTACTATATCTACAAATCGTTGGAAATGAACTGTGAAAAGCTCTTTTGGATTCAAGTTTTAGTGTGAACTTGATTTCTCAAGAAATGTACAAAGCCTAGAACTTGCCTTTGCTCAAAAAGAGTAACATTCATTTAGAGTTGGCCGACCAATCCATCACTGTCCCATTGGGACTAGTGGAGGACATTGTTACCACTGTTTGTGGGTGGTCGTATCTAGTTGACTTCCTAGTGATTCAAGTAAATAACAGTAAGGGGGACTTCCCAATCATAATGGGAAGAGCATGGCTAAGCACAGTTGATGCATGCCTAGGAATGCACAATCTTTCCCTAGAAATATCAAAGGAAAATGCATTCGGAAAGATCGAGAAGAAGAAAGTTTCATGCATTGCATACAATGACTTAGGGTGTAATTGCATGCAGAAGTCATAGTTTGTGCAATGTTTAACATTGCCTGCATGCAATCAGTGTGCACAAGTGATTGATATACAAAGATGCCTGTATGCAGTAGCCATAAGACAAGAAGGCACCCAGTGGCTGATAGCTAATCAAGAGAATAGTTCAACTATATGCATGGAACCAATTGAGGGTGTGATTTGTGCTTACATCAATAGCATAGACACATTAGAGCAAGTCCATTACCAACTTCCAAGTCTTGACCTTGAAAATATCAACTGGGGGAAGTTGGATTCCTGGATAAGTTTAAGAAAGAGGTCCTTGAGCTAAAATCATTGTCCATTGATATGGAATACATGTTTCTTAAAAATGGAAAATCGGTAATTATTAACGCTAAGCTGGCTCCGAAATAAAAAGAGAGATTGCTGAAGATAATAAATAAATGGTCGAAAGCCTTTGATTGATCATATCCCGAATTAACTAGAATAGATCATAGGATATGTCAACATAGAATTTACATTAACCCCTCTGTGAAGCCTCAAAGACAACCATTGAGGCAATTGAACCTAAAGCTGAAGTAAGTAGTTAAGGAAGAAATTGAACGACTTCTAAAAGCTGGGTTCATATACCCCATTGCTGATAGCGAATGGGTTAGCCCCTTAGTTATAGTGCCCAAAAAGAGAGGTAAATGGAGGGTGTGCATAGATTTCAGGCTACTAAACATGGCAACATTCAAGAACCACTTTCCGTTGCCATTCATAGACCAAGTCTTAGAAACCATTGCAGGGCATTATTACTATAGTTTTTTGGATGGGTACGGTGGGTACAACCAAATACAAATAGCCCCAGAAGACCAAGCTAAGACTATGTTCACCAGTCCTTGGGGAACATTTACATACAAATAGATGTTGTTTGGCTTGTACAATGCTCCTGCAATGTTTCAACGATTAGTTCTAAGCATATTCCAATAGTAGATAGGAAACAGCGTGGAGGTCTTCACGGACAACTTCTCCACCTATGGAGCAAACTTTGATCAAGCCTTGCACTGGTTAGAGCAAGTATTAAAACAATGTGTAGAAACCAATTGGAGGCTCAACTAGCAGAAAAGCCATTTGATGGTCCAAGAAGGCATTGTACTAGGGCATAGAATATCACAAATAGGGATAGAGGTAGACCCTGAAAAGATCAAAGTCTCCAAGGAATTACTTGTCAACTAGAAACTATAAAAGATATCCAGTCATTCCTTAGACACACTAGCTACTACAGAAGGCTTATTGAGAACTTTTCAAAGGTTGCAAAACCATTGGTTGAATTAACGAAAAAGGACATACCTTTTGAATGGACCAGGGAATGTGAACTTGTTTTCCAAACTTTAAAATAGAAGCTAGTAGAAACACCTATTCTATAAGTTTCTGACTTGTCTAGACCATTCCACATAATGATTGACGTATCCAACTATGCTTTAGGAGCCGTACTTACATAGTTAGATGATCAAAAATGTCCTTATTACATTCATTGTGCAAGTAGAAGTATCGATGGTGCACAACTTAACTACACTACAATAGAGAAAGAATTAATGGCTATAGTGTTTGCACTAGAAAAACTTAGGCACTATGTCTTGGGCTATAAGGTATTCATAAACATAGACCATAGTGCAGTAAAGTTCCTAATGAATAAGCCAATGGTAAGCCCTCACATCATACGATGGCTTGTAATCTTACAAGAGTTCAATCTTACGATGATCGATCATAAAGGCACCGAAAACATAGTTGCTAATCATTTATCTCAGTTGTGATGGGACAACAAAGAGGATGAGTATCCAATTTCTAATTATTTTTCAAATGAACTCCTCTTTGCAGATGTAGTGAATGATCAATTAACCATAGAGACAAATTGGTATAGTAGCATCCTCACCTATCTCCTTACACAACAAACACCACATGGGTTTGACACTAAAAAGAAACAACAGTTTCTTCATTGAGCCAAGTATTTTATGGAAATTAATGGGCAACTTTACAAAGTATGTCTCGATGGCTTGGTTCGATGGTTTGTTCTTGACGTAGATCAATTGCAAGTTTTCCAAGACACTCATGAGGGTCCTTGTGGGGGTCATTACTCTAGGAGATGAACAACCATTAAGATCCTTCTTGCAGGAGATTATTGGCCTACATTGTTTTGGGATGCCCATCAATTCATCCAATCTTGTGAGCACTATCAACGTGATGGAGGAATCACTGCTAGAATGGAGGGTTTGCAACAATGGATTCAACCTTTAGAACCCTTTGAAATTTGGAAAATTGATTTTATGGGGTCAATTACACCAATGTCCAATGGAAAAACTTATATTATTGTTGCTGTTGATTACCTTACAAAATGGGCAAAAGTAGCTACTGTAAAGGATTGTACATCATCTACAGCTGCACGATTTGTTCAACAACAAATCATAAATAGGTTTGGTGTGCCTTATGCACTTATTTAAGACAAGGGTACATACTTCACAGGTGCAACTTTCTGAAAATTAATGTAATACTTAGGGGTTGAGCACAAACTAACTACACCATACCACCCCCAAGCAAATGGTCAAGCCAAAGTCACCAACAGGGAGATTACGAAGATATTGACAAGAACCATTAGCAAGTTTAGGCGAGATTGGAGCACTAAACTGTATGATGCTCTTTGGGCATACTTCTCCACATGAGAAATCCCTATATGCTACTCTCTATATGATTTAGTGTACGGTAAATTACCAATGCTTCCTATTTAAACTGAGATTTGTACACTATCCATGGCATGTGACCTCAACCTTGACCTTGATCTAGCACAAAAACAACGGTTGATGACCCTTAACCTACTAGATGAGAACTAATTAGCCACCCAGTCATCTAACGAATTGCACAAGGCCTGCAATAAACAATATCATGACCTAAGGATTAGGAAAGTTAAATATCAACGAGGAGATAAGGTTCTCTACTGGAATCCCACACATGTGCCACAACGTATCAAATTTCAAACATTGTGGGAAGGACCTTATGTCATTCATGCAACTTTTCCTTTAGGGGCCACGATGATATACAAACATGAGAGCCTAGATAAGAAACTGTTGCTTAGTTTCCAACAAACCAAACCTTTCCATGAGCTTAGGATAGCCAGTACTCATACTACCTCTATTGGTGGACAACCTTGCTTGCTATTTCAGATCTCATCCTTCCAACTTAGTCGTGGGAAAGATGGCCACCTATGCTAACCATTCTAGGCCCTCAGTTCTTTTTGTATTTTTGTTTTACACATTTTTTTTCACATTTCTTCAATCTTTCTTATTTTTGTTTTACATTATCGTTCACAATTTTACTAATTCTTTGTTTGGTTGTTTTACTTTCATTTGTCATACAATAAGTGCTCTTGATGGAGGATTGAATTATATACTATTGATTGCTAATGTTTGGTTTTTACCTTTGAATTATGATGCTGATATTATGATATGGTTCTTTTGATAAAATAGGCAATGAGTCCACGTCACCCATTCACTTGTTCCATTCTATGGTCTTCCTTGGTTTTGGAATTGTACTTTTTCTTTTTCTAACTCAACTTATTAATGAACTAGTGGCTTGGTATTCTTCTAACTGAGGAAGGATTCAATGGATGAAAAGGGTATGACTTCAAGAGAATTCGATGCATGTGTGTTGGCCATTCTCTTGGGTGCTTGGAAGCTTTTTCTTGGGTTTTCCATCATTTTTCCATTGATCAAATATCAGGAAGCTAAGTGAATAAAAATAAGTCTTTGGATGGTGTGGTTCTCATG
>MNCI01015499.1:1095610-1215662 GCA_015680685.1 Gnetum montanum
AATAAGTCTTTGGATGGTGTGGTTCTCACGCAAAGAGAGAGAGAGAGAGAGAGAGAGAAAGAGAGAAAAGTGAGAATTCAAAGCACACCCCTTAGACATAATAAAGTAATATGGGCTACAAGCACTGGTTATGGCACTAAAAAGACATGTTACCCATGCTTGGAGGTTCCCTCTAACTAAAGCCCTTTCTCGCTTCTTGCTTCTCCATCTCGCTCTCCTTGGGATGGTGGTCACTCTTTGTGGAGGCATTCTTGTTGCTTCAAGAGGATGGATTGGCCAAGTGTATTGATGCGAGGTCACTGAATGTGGTTGGTTTGTGTAGTGGCCGAATACATTGGTGGCTGGAACACTGATAGGTTACCAGGCGTACAGCCTAACCCTGGATCCGTGCGAGGGCTGTGCTGGAGAAAATGGAAATGGGATGTCATGAATGGTCTGGTCGATCAGACAGGGACTTAGTCGGTGTACAATAATCTTTTGCGAACATTTATTTTAATATTTCATGCGGAGAGATTCAAACGAGAAAAGTGTAGCATATAGAATAGTAAAAGCATAACAGAATATGTGGCTAAGCAATAAACATAAATTGATTGACAATGATGCAAAATATGGTAAAGTGAAATGAAATGAGCTTAAGTGAGAGAATGCACCACCCCAAAATCGGGGGATTTGATCTTTGTTTGGATGAAGAAGGTGTACAACTGATGTGTAGTATGGATGGGCATAGATTACAACGTAACGATATGGTCATAGCTCCTTGACTGCTACCAATGGCCCGCTACCCGAAACTGATGAGCTAGTGCTTGCTAGGCTAAGAGAGATTCAGGAAGTGCTACCAATGGGGTTTGCTATTCATCAACCTTCCACTTGCCAATCTCTTTTCCAAAGCTAATTGCTAGAAAGCCAAATGCCAAAAATGCCAATCTCCGAAGGCAACCGCAAGAAAGGTAATTCTTAAAGCCAACAATACCAAAAGCCAATGCTTTGAACATTGTTCGCTAGGGTATTTATAGAGCTAGAAGAGGGAGAGTGATGTGGTTTGGATGCCACGACTCCTAGGTCCCACATGGTGTAAACGTGAATGTGCCATATTACCGTATAGTGCTATGCTGCAGTGTTATGCTGGCTTACTATGCTGTAATGTTATGTTGGACATGAAACTTGCTGAGCCATGACCATACCATTCAAACTGCATGTGCCAGAATCTAGGGAACTACCATGTTTTTACAGAAAATGCCAATGTCAAATGCAAAGTGGAGCCTACGCTCTAGGACTACATCTTCCTTACTTTTGCGAGTAGGATCAAGCGTAGGGACAGCTTTGGGAATCAAAAAGAGGGTGCAAAACAAAGCAAACAGCTAATCTTATCTATTGAAGTGTTGTTGGAGTAGAAATAACCATTGTTGACGAGTTCTAAAGCTGTCGAAGATGTCTTGGGGCTTCCATGTGAGTGTGACATTGCCTACATTGCCCAGCATATCGACGTAGCGTAAACACCCACACACTATGTTGTGCTACGCTACGTAGCATAGTGTAGCATTGCCGCTAGTCTTGAAACAAATCTTGGTTGAAAAATGAAGATACACCTTTGAGACTTGGCTAGGCAAGAAAAATTAGCCATCGGTAACCCTACTTTCCAGGTTGAAAGGTCTTGGGACTTGTGGATTTCATTCTTGGGACACTTTCAGGCCTTGTGTTGTTGCTACACTGTGCTACATTGTGCAGCGTAGCACAACTTAGTAGCCAGTGTGACATGAATCCTTGCGTGGTCTGCAATGCTTTATCAAGAAACTTTGGTTAGGACCCAAGGGCGAAGTGGGACAGGCAATCTTGGAGGTCAGAGCGTTGCTAGGTGCAGTTCTTTTACTAGAACCACTTACCAGAGGACCTTTGTGCATTTTGATCCTGCTACACTATGTAGTGTAGCATAGCGTAGTGCCTAGTTTGGCCTAAATTTTGACTTATTTTGCAAACATTTTGTCATGGGATGTTAGTCATGTCCTAGAATGGCAGTAGAACAAGCATGTTTGATGGTCAAAGCATGGGCAATTATGTTTACTTTGTCAAAATAGTCTGAGCAGAAGCATTGTCATTGTAGAACCCTATTACGCTGTGTAGTGTAGCATAGCGTAGCACTCAGATGAAGATGATTTTTGATAAAATTTGCCACATTCTTCTGCGTCATGTTGATCATGCTTCAAGGATAAAGCGAGGTAGGTATCTGTAACGATGAAAAATGTTGATCACTGGAAATACCGAACAAAAGTCCGCGGACATAGTTCTAACCCCAGATCCGTGTGAGGGTCGTGCTGGAGAAAGACAAATCCGAGGTGCCCTGAACGGTCTTGTCGATCAGACAGGGACTTATTTAATCAGTAAAAAGTTTGGTAATAATTTCGATTGGCAAAATGCAGATTCTTTATAAAGTGATGCAATGTTGTTAACCCCAAAAGCAATTGGAGATAATACAAATGATTTAGATAAGATTGCCAAATCCATCTAACTAAGATGTAGGAGATCTGATTCGGTAGATGATACGATCACAAGATCTGGGATTTAATTTATGAAAAACAATATGTTTGATACAATGATTTCAAGAGGGCTTCGGTTTGGATGAAGCATATGTTAGCAACAAGAAAGTTATGTAAAGATGAAGCAAGCGAGGATCAATCTACCTTGATCTAGCCAATCTGGGCGCAAGGCAATCAGACCCGTGGGAGAATATCCGGTAGCTGATTGTTGCTAATCAAGAATTCTTGTCAATCACCTCTGATGTTCTCATGCTTGCTAATTCTCTTTTGCTCTCTTGCCAACCTTGAAAGAAAAAATTTGCCAACCCCTTGATCTTTATCAACTAAAGCATTTATAAGGTTAGGATTAGGAGAAAAATGCGGTTTAAGTGACGCGTGTCCTAAACTCATAAAATGCCGTTGACCCAATGTGTTGTCGTTGAAGCTTACGATGCTATGCTGCATGATGTGTCGTAAACTACCATCATGTGGGCTTCAATAACAGACTATCCTTTGATTACATTGTAATACGCTAGAGAGCGTATTGTGGCATATGAACTAAATTATGCATTGTAGCGTAACTCAGCATAAAATGACGAAACTACAAAAGTTGAAGTGTTGTTGCCATGCTTCCTTTGTTTTTATCTTTTTTGGGGTTTTTACTATGCTGCACTGGGTAAAGCAGCGTAATGGACCCCTTAACCAGGAAAGAAAACCCGTTGAAATGCGCGTCATGCTGCAGATCATTGCTTAGGCCTTGAGATTTTTACTGGGCTGTTGAAGTCTTGCATGTTTGCGATTCTTGATACTATCTTTGATATTACGTTGCATAATGAGATGTTATGCTATGTAGTGTAATACAACGTAATTTGCCAAAAGTTAAGATTTTTGAAATAGATAACTTGCAAAATTGAAAGTTTTGCCGCTGTGCATCCATCGCTTTGCTCTGTCTTCTAGAATTTTCTTGTGTTGTGCCACCCAATGTGGCGGGACAAACCTTCGGTTGAAAAGGAACTTGTCGCGCCACGCCTTGTTTGTCTAAGTCACCAACTTTTTTGCTGAATTTTCATGGTGTTTCAATAACCCCTCTTTGTTGACGTTTAGAGGGCTTGCCCGAAAGACGTCGATGAAGAATACAAAACACCGGAAAGGCAAAGGCATCAACAGCGTCTGTCGGAGACTGCTCAAATGTTGTTCTTTCAAACTTAGAAGTGCGAGGATGGAAGGAAATAGAGTGTAGAAAGGATCTTACAGGAGTTAGAGATGGTAGGTTTGGGGAAGACTCAAATATGTGAATATGAAGCTTCTCTGAACAAGTCATTGCATCCTTTCGCTAATGTGTTTACGAAAGGTTACACCGTCATACTGCATGTAAAGGGCTTGCAAGGATGATTTGTGTTACGCCTGCATGGCCTGGACGAGTTGTTTTACATCCATTTTGCGAAACCCCCCACTTTTTTTTTGAAAGCAGATTACATGCCACAAGGCGAGCTGCGTTACGCTAGTTTATGGGCATGACAATGAAAACGGATTGACTTAATGCTCACATTCTGTACAAGCAGAGAAGAAGGTGGGCAATTGTAAGGATAAGGAAAGGATAAGGAAAGGAAAAAAAACAAGGTAAGGCATCCGATGGAGGGAGAGGTAGGGTTTGCACTTCCAAGTGACCAGACTAGTCTGAGCAGCCACCTCAGAACACCATAACACCTCGCCTTCCAATGACAGTATTCTCAATCAACGTCGTCATAACAAGTAATCTGTAAAACACAACATAGAGTAGAAAGCTAGAAACAAACATCCGGATCGCTAAGGAGGGAGGCTGTTGAAGCAAGTGCCATCTAAAGCGAAAAGGCCGGCGGAGATTGTGAAAGAGGGACCGCAGTAAGCAGCAAGGGTGCCAATGTTGATGCCATGGTTCTTGAAGTTGCCGTCGATAGCCAGATTCATCTTACTCACAGAACCATGCAAAGAACATGTCAGATGAATTTGCGAAGCCAGAATCTGGTGATGGTAATGGATGGAGGCCGCCGAGACCATGGGTGGTCATAGTTTTTTCAGGGCCCCAAGTGACGAAATTGATCCTAGGAGTTGCAACTACGAAGAGGCTGTCGTAGGAACATCTCTGAGGGGTCAGTAGTATGCCTTTCGGCATATCCGAGGAATCAGCAGAATGCCAATGGGGTAGTGGCGTTGTGTCTGTCCCAATGCCTTACCTGCTCCATCTGGTAGGAATGCTGTGCAAGAATGATCACGCTTGCTTGCTTCATGGATGACTTGTTGACAGATTCTAGTTGTAGGTCCTGGTTGACCATTGCTGCTGGTTTTAAGTCTCAGCAGACTGTGGTCCTGGTTTAACGTTTGGGCAGACTGGAACCTGCTAGTTTTACATCGTAGCGGACAGTGGAAGAGCTAGTTTATAGTCCTAGTAGACTGTGCTATGGGTGTCAGTTTTACATCGTGACCCAGGGACAAGTTTGTGCTAATTTAGTGTCTCAGCAGACATGTGCTTACCTTGCTAGTTTCATGTCATGGCGGACAGCCAAAAAATTTACTAGTTTAGCGTCTTGGCGAACGCGTGCAGGAGTCGCCAATTTTACATCGTAGCGGACATGTACAACTTTGCCAGTTTTACGTCATAGCGGACGTTGGTTACCTGATTTTGAGCTGAGTCGTTGTTTAGATGTAATACCGCTTTAGGTACAGATGATTCACCGGATTTGATAACTCATTGCCGTTGATGTCTAATAACTTGAATGCTTTGTTTCCGTATGCGCCGATGACCAGGAAAGGGCCTTCCCAGTTTGCAGAGAACTTGCCTACTGGTTCACGAATGGCCTTGAGAACTAAGTCTCCTTTCTTGATCGGTCATTGATGTAGGTAGTGTTGATGCTTCTATCTCTGTTTATCCTGGTATTTTTCAATGGTGTCGAATGTCTAAATGTGTTTCTCCTCCACTGAGTCTAAATCCATGATTCTAGACTCATTGTGTTGAGTCTCATTTATAACCATAGATAGGACCATCCGCAATGAGGTAACCTGTAATTCCAAGGGTAACACTGCTTCAGATCTGTAGACTAGGCTATAGGGTGTCCTATCTGTGGTTATTTTGCACGTCGTACGATACGCCCATAACACATAAAGGATTTTTTCATGCCACCGCTTCTTATTATCGTTGAGCATTTTCTTGAGTAAATTGATAATCACCTTGTTTGTTGCCTCTGCTTGACCATTTGCTTGCTAGTAATAAGGTGAAGAAAAATACTGTTTAATGCCAAGATTATTGCAAAAAGATTTGGTTTCCGTGCTACTAAATTGTGGTCCGTTGTCAGTCACAATAGTCACAGGGAGTCCAAATCTGGTTACAATATTATCTAAGATGAAATGGCAAACCTATTGAGATGTAATCCTTTGTAGGGGGATAGCCTCTACCCACTTTGTAAAATACTTAGTGGCGGTGATAATGAAGCTATGACCTGCGGAAGATTTAGGTGAGATGGAACCTATGAGGTCCAGTCCCCATCGTTGGAATGGCCAAGTAATTTGAGTAGTGTGTAGCTCGGTTGGTGACACGTGTATTAGATTTGCGTAACACTGGCACGTGTCACATGTCTTAACCTTGGCAAGGTAGTCTTTTTCCATATACGGCCAATAGTACCCTAAGCATATGATTTTAGTAGTCATTGCTCGCGGGGCCACATGTCCTCCGCACAGTCCTTCGTGGACTTTGTTAACTATTTGCTGTGCTTGGTCACTGTTAACACAAGTAAGAAATATCCCATCAAAGGAGTGTCTACAGAGAGTACTGTCTCCAAGGATGACATATTGCCTAGCACGCTTGCGCACTACATCCTTTTGCACATGTGTTAGCTCATGCGGTGGTTCGCCATGTAGAAGGTAAGTCTTAATGTTTTCATACCATTTTGATGTCATTTCCGTGTTTAGTGAAGAAATTTGCACCGCTTAAATGATAGGCTTTATACATTCTATCATTAAAGCAGACCAAGTGACAAACAAGTGAGACGGCACGTTTAGTGCTAGTGTTGCCAATGCATCGGCAATAGCGTTTTCGTTGTGTGGCACGTGTTGAGCGTCGGTTGTCACGAATTGTTTCAGGAGATCTTTAGCCATATCATAGTAGGGTTTTAGATGCACAACCTTGTAGGAGTAGACTCCTGTGATTTGGTTGATTACCAGCATCAAATCACCTCGGATTGCTAAGTGTTGAACGTTGAGTTCTCTGGTTGTTATCAATCCTCTGAGGAGCCCCTCATACTCTACCACGTTGTTCATACAAGGGAAGGTCAGGTGGTAAGCCGATGGACGCACATCCTCAGGAGAAAGTGTAATAACAGCGGCGGCACTATCGCCTCTAGTGGTTGAAGTTCCGTCGAAGTATAACGTTGCTTCAGGGCCTGTTGATACAGGGCTTAAACTATGTACATGTTCATATGAAAATTCTCGCTCTATTATAGCTTGATCGTTAATCGGTGATGTTGCTAATTGGTTAGCTATGGCCTGGCCTTTGGTGGATGTCTGGCCAACATAATGTAAGTCAAACTCAACTGTGATAGCTTTCCAACGAGCTATCCTACTACTTTCATACAAATTGTTGGAGATAGCCCATAGGATGTTACTTTTACAAATTATGTTGACCTGACTGTGGAAAAGATAATGCCTACATTTTTTGAGTGTGAAACTAATGCCAAAAAGTTACGCTCCACTTCGTTGTACCTTGTTTCGTACACAAATAGAGCATGACTGAGATAATAGATAAGTGCTTCTGACCCATCGTTCCTTTTTTTGGCATAGTAACGCATCTATGGACATGTTCGAGTTAGCTAGATAAATGTAGAAAGGTTGATCCCTTTGTGGTGGGAAAACCGTTGGTAAATGTTCCAGCTCTTCTTTTAAATTTTCAAATGCACACTGGCAGTCATTGGTCCATTCAAAATTGACACCCTTATTCAGAAGATGTTGCATGGGGGGTAATTATTTGTTAACTTTGAAATGAACTGCCTGATGAACTAAAGCCTACCCTGTAACCCATGTAATTCTTTGAGATTTATTGGTGGTGTTAAATTGACGATGGCTTTAACCTTGTTGGGGTCGACTCGGATGCCAGTCTCTGATACCACAAATCCTAACATGCGTCCGGTTTTGACTCCGAACACGCATTTCTTTGGGTTGAGCCATAAGTCATGTTTGAGACATCATTTAAGGACTAACTCTAAGTCTTCTGAATGATCTTTTGACTTTATAGACTTGACAACTATGTCATCTACGTAGTCGTTCAATCTCCCTAAGAGATAATCACTAAAGATGTATGTCATGGCTCGTTGATACATTGCTCCAGATTTTTTTAACCCAAAAGGCATCATGGTGTAACAGAAGGTCCCCTAGGGCATCATGAATGTTGTGGTTAATTAGTGCTCTGGGTTAATACAAATTTGATTATAGCCTAAAAAACCATCCATAAAGGATAGGAGTGCATGACCAGCTATTGTGTCGATCAGTTGGTCGATACTCGGTAATGGGAAGTTGTTCTTAATTGTAGCTTTGTTCAGATCCTGGAAGTCTATGCAGATGCGTATGCCTCCCATTTTCTTAGAGACAACTACAATGTTGGACACCCAGTTTGAGTAATCTACTGTGCGAATGAAACCAGCCTGGTACAGCTTGGTGATTTCATTATGCACTGCTAGCGCAATTTCCAGCTTAATCTTTCATGCCTTCTGCCTAATTGGTTTGATGCGTGGGTCTAAGATTATGTTGTGCTATATTAATCTTGGGTTTAATCCTGGCATGTCTTCATATGACCACGCGAATACAGTAGCGTTGTTTTGGAGCACTTGGGTTATATCACTTTGTGTCTATTGGTCTAGGAGAGAACTAACCCTAAGAGTTTTATTTTCACCCTTGTGCGTAACCATAGGGACCTCATTGAGAGGGTCCTCGGTTACATCACCAGCCTCCAGGTCGAGTGTTCGGGTCAGATGTTCTGGCCAGTCTGAGGATGTTCCCAATCTTGCTATGGCTGCGTCATAAGGGACAGAGTCTGTTTCTATTAGCGTGTGATCGCACTATCTAATGATCTTCCCATGTAGTCCCGTTAAGGCTAAGGGTACGAATGAAGCTGCGTCCATTTGTGAGTGGATTACCCTGCAAAAAATGCCAAAAAGTGGAAGTTGTTACATTGCTTTACTATCAATCTGTTGAACGATGATAATTTGTTTTTCCTGCATCAGAATTTTGTGTTAGAGAAGTTTCCAGTTTAAGGTCTTAGTGGACCGTTACGAATATGCATAGTTTGTAAAAAGAAATGCCAAGCTAAGCTACCTAGATGCTAGCGTATGAAATGAGATGAAAGGTGTAACGTAGTGTGTCTAGCGTGTCAAAATGGTTGGATTTGAATTCCACACTAACCATAGTTAATGCGGCCGAATTATGAGGTGATAAGCTATGCGTTAGTTGAGGGTCATCTCAGACTGTAACTTGCACGATATCTACAACATTAATGCCCAAATCTTCACATTTTATGTCATACTGACACCTACGTTTCGGGAAAGTTCTGTGTCGATCAGGTAGAAAGAATCAGTTGGTTTTGAGCATTTTGTTTATAAACCAGTGGTTCATACTCAAAACAGGTTACCGATATCGCGAATTTGGACCTGGTTATAACGAGAAGAGAGCGTGAGCAAGGCGTGAGCGGATGATTTTATGAGGACTTTGTTCAATTTTGACCTTTACAACAATGGCACCCAAGGTTAAAGGCAAGAATGCTAAGTTGGCCAGGATAGACGAGATGCAGGAGAGTGTGCAGCGAGTTTCACAGGCCAGAGTAGAAGCTCTGGACATTACCCCCTTAACCAGTAAGTTGCTGTTCACTCTTTTTTACACTATTGTCATGTTCATTGCAGCGTCATGGTTTGTCTATTTTGGGTTCTAATGTTGTATCATGACGTTAATGTCTATTTGCACGAATTCAACTATTGTTATGAAGGCTTAGATGATACGGAATAATGTTGTACAGAGATAATGTATAACGTGTAGATGTAATGTAATCAGAGCTTCTGTAATAATTATATATTGCATCGGAGTAATACAAAGTATTTTCTTTCATCGCCGTCGTTAGAGACAGACCTTGAGCTGTTACAAGGGTTTATGCTGTTTTAGCTATGCACCTCTAGTATACACTATAATTTTTCAGGAATTATGTGAGCCCTAGTGTGGCGTGACAAATATCTAGATTTTGTCTAACAGTAATACATTTGTATCCCACAGTATTATGTTAAAGCCCATCCTAATCATTTTGGACATTGTGGGTGTGCTGTGCTGTGTTCATGCCCCCACGGCCAATGTTCATCCTCCTCATGCTTGTCTAAAGGAGGAGGAAGTGTGGTTCTGAAGAGGCATGCAAGGGTTTTTGCAATTTCTACTTCGCAACTACAGCATAATCGTCTAGTTGCATCTACTAGGCGATGAAGCTGCAGCTATTTTAGAGATGTTGTTGGTTGGTTCGATGCAGAGCGTCTTAACGTTTCTGTAAGACGGCATGATTGAAACTATGCGGGTGCAAGATTACGAGTAGAATGTCAAAGGTTTAAGGTGTTTAAACTGGATCTAGGAAATGCCCAGGTTTGATTGTTATCATGCCTATAACACTCTATTCATGGCCCATCATCCCACAACTTATTTTTAGAATCCACCTGGTACCGTGCATTACGCAGGCGGGTAAGTTTTGTTTTACTTCGCAGTATTGTAATGCTAACTACTATTTAGATGCGTATTGAGCGTAAAGAGTTGTTTGTGTTTTTGGCATAGGTTTTTTATTAATGAAAATGGTCTTATGGGCAGTAATAATACATTGTCATTGGCCGAGAGTGCTATAAGGGAGTTTACCTTTGTCAGCAACGTGCGGGCTGCCGTCATGGGACATCTGGCGTTCGAGATCCTAGAATACCTTACTTGTTATGCCGACTTCTTTTCTAGGTGCAAGAAACTCGGATGGCTGGATAGGGAGTGGACTTTGGACCCTCCCCTTACTGTTGCTGATGTGCAAAGGAAAATCCCTCCGTTTCCTTTACCTTTCGGTCCTGGTAAGTTTTATCGAAGTGAGGAATTGCATCAATGTTTGTCACTGTGTGATGATGATGTGAAATTATCTCGGTTTAACTATGGTTTCATGTTAATAGTCAGGGAATCACAAGAGATTACGATCATGGCTTCAGGTTGCGAGACCAATAGTATTTTCTTCCATTATGGTGACATAAAGGAGGCACAACGTTGGCTCAGCCATAGAGCGGCCTTAATTGTAGTAGCCAATAACATTTGGGAAGCTGGGTTGATGGACCTTTTCTTGGCCATAACTCCTGATGGTACTGCAGGTGAAATTTGACCCTAGTTAATTCCTTTAGCAAGGAAGCTGAGCGTCTCTGCATATGCGTACATAATGTGCACAGAAATTTTGACATTGATCCTCAGCTGTTCGCCAATCTCTTTGGTGTCCCCTCCGATGGTTTTGCTATAAATGAAAAGTTGAAGAGGAGCTCCAAGCTCCAGAAAGAGATAGAGGAGTGGCTAGGGGTTCAGAAAGAAACTAAGGGATCCCCAGCGATAGGATTGAGTTGGAGGTGGCCCATACTGTTTACCCCCTTTTTCGGGCCCAAGCCTTCGCCAAGACACTCTCGCAAGGGAGATTCCTCACCATTGAGCAGACTCAAATTATGTGAGAGGTCTTAGAGGAGGGGACATGATTCAATTGGGCAAGCTATTTTGCTGAAGGTTTGCATGTTGAGATGATCAGGCTTTGCTAGAAGCTTGAAACCCGTTTTAATGTGCATTTTGCCTTCTTCATGGCTTGCTTTTGGCGTTTTGTTGAATTTTTGGTGGTCCAAAAGAAAGGGGTCTAGGTACAATAAGATCATAGCCAGATCTCCAAACCATGGATCTCCCATATTTTCGGCACTATCCGGTCGTAGGACCCTCTTGAGGGGATTGGGGAGTCGTTGTTGATAATGACTAGAAGTATGGTGGCACCTTGAACACGAGGACAAGATAGTGTGGGTGGGGCATCCCCCTCTTACATCGATGATGTGTCGAGAGGGAAGTGCCTGGCTACTAAGATAGTGGATTCGTCGGAGAAATAGAAAAAGCCTCATTTGAACGAGGGATCTTCCGAGCTAGTGGGTGGTGCCGAGAAGAAAATGCAGATTAGGTTTTAGAGGAGCAATCCTCCAAGCAGTGAGTGTAAAAATGTATTAATGGTTATGGTTTGCGTAGAGACATCGTTATGTAGCGTAACATTTATTGAACAAAAAGTGCAATCCTATGTTAACTAGCCATGTTGTCTGATAGTGAGGGAAAAGGTTGCAGACCGGTTGACCCCTGAAACAGGGGCTATGATTTTATGGTGTGAAGAAGGGGCCTTAGTTTTTGAAGAAGAGTCCCCAGTCAATAAGGCGAGGAGTGTACAACCTCCTCTGCGTGAAGAGGAAATAGCTGTGGAGGACGCTGAAGTCCTTTCGGCTGGAGTTAACTAAGGCAAGTAGTTTGTTACTTGATAAAATTAATTTTTGTCTCTTTATGACATAGTAGTAGGCCCTAGACGACTTCTACTGGTTGTACTGGTCATCGTAATGTCTTAGTCATACCTTTTATTTTGCGTAACAGGTGACCAGAGCCTGCCCTTGACAACAATGGCGACTTAATCCTGGGGCGAATTTCCTGATAAATTCATCTTTATGGAAGGCGTCGTCCAAGACATGATCAGTCGCTTAGAGCGCATTGATCCTAAAGCTGGTATGCTATAATCATTACGCAGAGGTTACTTTACTGCTGCATTACGTTACTTAATTATGCCTAACTGTTATTTTCATGTTATTAGGAGCTCGCCGTAGATGGGACCCATCAGAGCCCATCGATTTGGACACCGCCAAGCCCTCATCAGAAGCGACTGTCTTGCCATACAACATTTACGATGAAACACATAAATATGCTTTATGCTCAACTCACTCCTTATGGGAATGTCAAAGCACAAACAAGGACCTCTGGAAGAGGTTGCAAAGGTCGAAGAAGGAGAGGGTGGCTCTACACGATGAGGTTGGGCATCTAAAATCACGGAATGAATTCCTGCAAGCCTAGGAAATGGGAGGTGAAGACTGGAGGACAGCTATCATTGACTACGCCCGTTACTGGGCTGTCATTAGGAACTCGTCCAAACTAGCCGTGAGATGGTTGAACAACGTATGCAGATGGACCTCCTTGCTCAAAAGAGGCAAGACTGGAAGGACTATAGTGCGAGTGTACAAGGGTGGAGGCAGACGCAAAAGGATCATAAACATATTTATAAATGGGAAAGTGTTGCCTATCGTCAACATTATAGGGACTCTACCATTGAGGCTCAATCCCTTCGGCTGTTTCTCGACGTTATTGGTGCTTCCAAGGCATTTGAAAAGTTCCAGGAGCAAGTGATGGTGAGTGCTTCTCCGGAAAGAGAAGTGACTCTCCCTAGAGGTGAGACTACCATCCCTTCTTTCTTCCCCAAACCACCCCGATGGACTCCTGTGGAGAAGGGGAAGGTCAAGGCTGGAACTAATCTAGGGGACGAGGTTTGGTCTGAGGTCACCAAGGATGAAATCATGCACCTTCTGTGGATTGGCTTAGAACAAGTCCCCTTTGCTACTGATGCTGGACCGTCACGGGTGAGTTGTAGTATTATTGCATTTTGTTGTACCTAGTTTTGATGACTATGTTAATCTATATGTCATGTTTGATCGCGAGAACGTCCTGAGGAGATTCCTCGATAGGATGAAACTAATGAAGGTGGTGGCTCTCATGAAGAGGGTTTACAAAAAATAGAGCGTATTGAAGGGTCTCACGAAGAGGACCGTCCTTATGAAGGGGTTCCTCGCACAAAGGGTGGCCTCTATGAGGACAACCTCCTCAGAGTAGAAGTTGAACTAGGGGATACAGGAGACAGTGGTGGTAAGGGAGATGCGCAATGAATTAGCTTGGTGTTCTATTGTGGTGTAATGAGACAAGAGACTATATTTCTTTCTTTTAATGTATTTGAAACAAATTTCGATATTAACATGTTAATGTTCTTTTTGTTTTTTTCTCTTTATGTAAAACATATCGTAGGTTTTAACATTATGATAAATTGTAATTAGTTTTTAAGAGCGTAGCGTCAATGTGGTTACTAGTTTGAAACCGTTGCGGGCTGTTAAGTTGTCCAAACGTAAAGCATAGATGACATTGCTAGTTTGAGGCCATTTCGGGCCTTGTATAGTTTAAGGCCGTTTCGAGCCTTTTTTTAATTTAAGGCGCCAAGCATAAATGAATTTCTGGTGCAGAGCGTAAAGGAAATTCAAGCACAAAGCGTAAATGACATTGCTAGTTTAAGGCCATTTCGGGCCTTGGATAGTTTAAGGCCATTTCGAGGCCCCCTGTTTGTTGTTTTTAATTTAAGGTATGAAGAGTAAGCGTAAATTAGATTCTGGTATAAAGAGTGAATGAAATTTGCGTCCCAAGCATAAATGGGATTTAGATACAAAGAGTAAATGAAATTGCTAGTTTAAGGCCATTTCGGGCCATAGTTGATTCAGGTGCCACACGTAAATGAAGTCGTTAGTTTAGGGCCATTTTGGGCCTTTGCATTATTCAGGCGTAAAGTGTAAATAAGGTTGCTAGTTTAAGGCCATTTCGGGTCTTTGTGTAATTTGGGTACGAAGTGTAGATGAGGTTGCTAGTTTAAGGCCATTTCAGGCCTTTGCATAATTTGGGTGCGAAATGTAAAAGGTTGCTAGTTTAAGGCCATTTCGGGCCTTGGTGGGCAGGAGTTAGGAAGATAGGGACCTAAAGCTAAACACAAAGATAAACATGAGCGTAATGAGACTGGCTAATGGAAAGCGTACGTACATGCATAAACATAAGAAGTAGGTGTAGTATTTAGGCATCATTGTTTGCTTGCTAACTCTGTAGCTGTTTCTTAATTTCCTTTATCTTTAACGATGCGTAAGGATGGGGAGATTTGTAGCCCTTCCCCTTTGCATCGCAATCTTCCTTTAGGAACAGTAGTTCAGCCCAAGTTAGGTTGTCATCAGCCTCTATTTTGGCTTGCTCGAGTACTTGGACAAGGGATTGATTTTTAGGCGTTTCAATCTCTAACCCTTGTTCTGTCTCTATGTTATTAATAGCCTAAGGGGTTATTTCATCACTGCTGATAACCACTTCTCCTCCTACGTAAGGCAAATGGATCTCTTGGTGAATGGGTGATGAAACTACCCTCAGTTGGGCTAACCAAGACCTCCCAAGAATCAAATTGAATCCAGGCATCTCTTCAACCACGATAAACATAGCGTCTGTGGGGAACTGGTCCCCTGCCACAAAGTTGATATGGACGGTTCCTTTGACATGTACTCGTGCCCCATTGAACGACTTTAGGCATGTTGTCATTGTAGGACTGATCTGATCGATCAGGCCTAATTTATCCACTATGGGATAAGGGATGACATTAGTGACCGCCCCATCATCTACATGTACTCTTTGGATTTGGTGTTGGCCGACCTGGATGGTGATGAACATGGGTGCCATCATCACTTGACCCTCAGGATTGTTCTTAATGGATTCGTCATGAAAGGTCAACGGGGTGGGATCTATTTTTTTAGCGACGAGGGGAAGCATGACAGAATGGATTGCTTCTTCATCCGTTGGTAGGATTTCGTCCATAGGTATGGACGTTAGCATGCAAACCATAGCCTCACGATGTGTCTACAACGTCATTAGCAAGTCATAAAGGCTCAATGTTGTATTTTTTTGTTTCAGAGCCTGTTTGACTTGTGCCAGGGCATCGAAGAGATCTTGCCCACGATCGGGTTGCTTGTCACCCTTTTCCTCTTCCATTTGCCCTTAGAGGAAAATTTCACATGGAGGAGTGACATTTGGTTGAGGGTGACACTTCCTTTGGCCTGGGAGAGATAGTTGTGTTTGTGTGGCCTCTTTGTTTTTAGCAAATAGGGTCAGGGGTATAGAAGTGAGGGGTTGAGGTTTGGGTAACCCCAGCATAAGAGGGCCCTTGGCTGCATCAACAGTATCAGTAAGAAGGTTTGACTTAGAAAACTACCTCTGCGCAAGGGTGGCGGTTGATATTTTTGGCATCCTGATGACTAAGGGTGCCCTGGGTGTAGGCACAGGATGGGCCACAGCTTTAATGATAGGGGGCTGATGGGAAGTATTCTGAGACAAAGTTCAAAGGATGAAAGGCTACCTTGGAGCACTACTCGTCGGTGTTGGCAGACCTATTGTTTGGGACGAGTGAGGATGCATTCGCAACATGAAAGGCCGTTTCGGCTGCGTCTGATTATCGCCTTCTACCCCTACCACATTGATTGTGTACCCTGCGTTGTTTGCATTCAACAGATCTTGGTACACATGCCTGATCTGGTTTTCTGGGCATGTCGGGCTACTGCTATCTAAAATCAAGTCACCTTGATCTATCAAACGTTGGATGTCATCCTTCAATGCCCAGCAGTAGTCCGTGTCATGGCCGCACAATTGATGATAGTCGCAGAATCGGTCTAACTTAAAGTTTTTGGGAATAGGAGGTTCATTAGGTTGGGCTAAGGAGGGATTCTTGAGTAGCTTGCAGTGGCGTCTATAGCATTTCAGAGCCTCCTCGAACACCGCCTTGTGTCAGATGTGGCTAGTTCCCAGTAATTGCTTCAGAAGTTCTGTAGGCTTCACAGGTAAAGTTACGTAATTTGAGCGATCTTTACACTCAAATTTCGGCCTTGGCTGTGGAGATGTTTTAGGGGTGAAAGTAGCTTCTTAATTGGTGCCACTTGAGCTGGCTGTCAGCTCGGCTGGCTCCATGGTAGTTTTCTTGCCGTTGTTGTTCTTTTTCTTGGCCCCTTTAGCAATCACCGACACTATTGTTGTTGTGGCTTTGCCTTTGTCCTTACCCTTACTGTGGGCATTTTTGTAGACCATGTACGCTAGATCTTTACTAGCCTCTGCCACATCTTGGATGCTCTTAGTCTGAGCAAAGGCTTGGCTGAGGGAATGAGGAGCAAGGTAATACAGCTTAGACTTGATAAAGTCGTTGACTGCTCCCTTGAAGATTGCCAATAGATGGGCCTCCGCGATGGGTTCGCGGATCTCATTCAAGGTGGTGCTCCAACGCTGTATGAACTTTTGGACTAACTCAAGCGGGTCTTGTTTGACTTCCATAAGCTGGTCCAGCGTGACTTCGGGCTTCAGGTTGTATTTGAAGTGAGTCACAAACTGGGTTAACAGCTCTTTCAAAGTTGAAATGGAAGCGCGTGGAAGTGCTCGATACCAATCCAAAGCTTTACCCATTAAGGACATAGCAAAGACATGGATTATGGTATGCGACCATTGTTACAACAATAAGGACTCTGACCTAAAAGTGACGAGGTGGGCGTTGGGATCACCTTCCCCATTGTATTTTGTGAAATGAGGAAGGGGCATCCCAGGCGGCAACGACAGGACTGGGATAACTGGACTAATAGGATCATCCTTGTAGAAATCCATAACTTGTACCACGTTAGAACTAGTAGCCTTGAGGCACTTGACCTCCTCTGTAAGGGTCTGAATGAGTTGGAAGGCTTGATCTAGACCCGTGGATGACGGGGTCGTTTGTGGCATAGTAGGAGGGGGAGCCACATTGGGTGGTGGCATAGAGGTAACAGCTTGGTCGATGGTTGGAAGAATATTCCTTGCAGGCAGTGTTGCTTACGGCATCCACCATCTGGTGGTTAATGTAGGTGGGGGAACCACCCTCGGCTGCGCTACTAGGTACGTTGTCTGTATAGCCAGGGGTGCAGGTAGTGGTCCTGCAACTAGGTTTAGCACTTGCAGGACGTGGCCTTGAGGATGGGGATGGTGTTGATTTTGCGTAGGATGCACAACAAGAGACATGTTGGAAGCCCACCATGCTGTGGTGGTAGGCTCTGTCGTGTGAATCGGTAGCATAGTTGGCGTTGTAGGTATCACATGCACATGCGGTGGCACAGGCATAGACACACGATTAGGCGACTTAGGTAATCATGCCTGCTGAGGAATAACCTGTGATGGACCGTCACCTGGAAAGATAGTCGGAGAAAGAAAATGTAAACGCGGTGAACGCGAGACTCGATCCGTGTTAGACAAAGGTGTGGTGACCATGAACAATGGATTTATATGAGATGTTGTTGAGGGAGGGGCCATGGTGAAATCGGCATGACTACCTCCCTCAGAGTGGGATTCTAGATCGTCTTGTTCATCGTGAAGCGCTTCTTCACGGAACATGGTTTCTAGTTGTTCTGGCAATGTCTTTACCATTAACATTTGATCTATGATCCACCTTTGTTGATCTGTCAGGGGTATGAAAGTTGTAGGCATAGGAATGAGTTCTTTCCCATCGTAGTACATGAGCTCGTATTCTCATTTTTCCTCAAGCTCTTGCAGGTACATAGGCAGGTTTGCTGCTAACTTAGCATAGAGGAAATTGTAGCTTTCCCTGCACTGAGCTTATCCCTCAGGCTCCTTGTTTTATAGCCTGAGGGAGTAGCGTGGTCACACCGGACTAAGTGGTTGTTCGACCATAGGAGGCGTGACCTGCATGGTCCAAGGGTTCTCAAGGCTAGTGGTGTCAATGGTAGTAGTTGATGTAGTCATTTTTTACGCAATTCAGAGATAATGACAACAAAAGTAAAGATCAGAAGGACAAAGGTGAACTAAAATAATAATCAAGGCTTTTATCTTGTAGGACTCCAAAGGAATCGTCGATGCGACTGATCTGCACCACACAATTTCATAAACAACCTCGAAGGTATTACGTTTACATTAATTGCCAATGGGTACAGACAGCTTACAAGACTACCCATAAAATACGGATCGGATATGAAGGCCCTCCTTCTAGCGCCAGAAAATTGTAACAACAGAAAATGTCAGTCTTTGGAAATATTGAACGAAAGTCCATGTACACAGTTCTAACCTTGGATCCGTGTGAGGGCCGTGCTGGAGAAAGATAAATCCGAGGTGTCTTGAACGGTCTTGTTGATCAGACAGGGACTTATTGAATCAGTAAAAGGTTTGGTAATAATTTCGATTGGCGAAATGTAGATTCTTTATAAAGCGATGCAATGTTGTTAAACCCGAAAGCAATTGGAGATAATGCAAACAATTTAGATAAGATTGCTAAATCCTTCTAACTAGGATGTAGGAGATCTAATTCGGTAGATGATACAATCACAAGATCTGGGATTTAATTTATGAAAAATAATTGATACAATGATTTCAGGAGGGCTTCGGTTTGGACAAAGCATATGTTAGCAACAAGAAAGTTATGTAAAGATGAAGCAAGCGAGGATCAATCTACCTTGATCTAGCCAATCTGGGCACAAGGCAATCAGACTTGTGGGAGAATATTCGATAGCTGATTGTTTCTAATCAAGAATTCTTTTCAATCACCTCCGACGTTCTCACAATCGTTGATTCTCTTTTTGCTCTCTTATCAACCTTGAAAGAAAAAATTTGCTAACCTCTTGATCTTTGTCAACTAAAGCATTTATAAGGTTAGGATCAGGATAAAAACATAGTTTAAGTGACGTGTGTCGTAAACTCATAAAATGCCGTTGACCCAATGTGTTGTCGTTGAAGCTTACGACACTATGCTACGTGATGTGTTGTAAACTACCCTCATGTGGGCTTCGACAACATACTATCCTTTGATTATGCTATAATACGCTAGAGAGCGTATTGTGGCGTATGAACTAAATGACGCATCGTATCTTAACTCAGCGTAAAATGATGAAACCGCAAAAGTTGAAGTGTTGTTGCCATGCTTCCTCTGTTTTTATCTTTTTTGGGGTTTTTACTACGCTGCACTGCGTAAAGTAGCATAATGGGCCCTTAACCAGGAAAGAAAACCCATTGAAATGCACGTCATGCTGCAGATCATTGCTTAGGCCTTGAGATTTTTACTGGGCTATCGAAGTCTTGCATGTTTTCCATCCTTGATACTGTCTTTGATATTACGCTGCATAATGAGATGTTACGCTATGTAGCATAATATAGCGTAATTTGCCAAAAGTTAAGATTTTTGAAACAGATAGCTTGCAAAATTGGAAGTTTTGCCACCATGCATCCATCGCTTTGCTTCGTCTTTTGGAATTTGCTTGTGCTGTGCCACGTAGTGTGGCGGGACAGACCTTTGACTGAAAAGGAACTTACCGCACCGCACCTTGTTTGTCTGAGTCACCAAATTTTTTACTGAATTTTCACGGTGTTTTAGTATCCTAGAGGGTTGAATCACTGTCAATCTGAATCTTTGGCACCTAATTAGTCTTCACATGGCCTGCTACACTGTGCAGCGTAGCAGGTCTCGCAATCAGAAAACTTGCCAAACTATTTAGTGCATCCTGAACACTTTCGAAAACTCCTAGCATGGTCCCTTGGTAGACCATTAGCTGGGTCATGTGTCAAGCTGGGCAAGCTAGAGGGTGTAGCAAGCCCGTCAGCTTGGTAGATAGAAATTTTACCAGACTATATGGTCTACTGCTAATGCCGCTTTTGTGCAAAATAGCCTCCTGGCTGGGTGCCACATTGACTGTGTTGCAAAGGGTAGCAGGCTGGCTCGAAAGTGGCTTGACAGGCATTAAGACTTTTGGGGTGCCATGTTCGCACGGTCCAACGTGACAACGCACTTGTAGAGATCTTTGCCCAAATTTTGGGACTATGCTGAATCATGAGAGTTTCGAAATTGATGGTGTTTCAATGGCCCCTCTTTGTTGACATTTGGAGGATCTACTTGAGAGATGTCGACAAAGAATACGAAACACCATGAAGAACAAGACGTCAACATGGCTCTTCTATTCTCACTTGGATGATGCTTTGCTATGTTTGAGAGTACTTGGAGGGCAATGTATGATGGGAGGCAAGGGATGGATTTGAGGAAATAGGGTTAGGGAAGAAATGAATGTAGAATGTGATGCTATGAAAACTGTTGCCACAGTGTGGTCCCTCGTCGAAATGCTTATAAGGGAATCAGCATGCATGGGTGTATTTCCTTTTGGGCCTCGACCTCTCTCTGGAGTGCTTAGAGATGGTCAATTTATGACTATAATGATTGTAAAGTAGTTGTGGTGGCATTTTTTTTAGGCACTTGTCTTTTTTTGGTGCTTCTATGCTTTTTTGCTGCACACCCACGTTCACTTGGAGACAACCTTGTCGTTGCTGTAGGATAGGTGTTTCCTCCCCGAGATGAGTTGTGTTACATCCATGTGCGGCTTTGACCTACCTATAGAGGCTTATCATGGGATGAGTTGCATTATGTCCATCATGGCCTTGATGGTTGGGCATATGAAAGGGCTTCATATGCATCAGGGAAGCTTGCGTGGAAAATATGGAAAATTGTGTGTATAGAGAATGTAGATTATGTTGGCTGAGGGGAGGGTAGAATATTCACTCTCAAGTAGCTAAGCTAATCAAAGAAGGTACTTCAGAACAATGTAGTGTCTTGCTCTCATGGTGAAATGCATCCCTGAATAACACCATCTCAGCTTTTATCCTACAAACACAACAGAGAGAAAACTAGAAAAAATAGCGACCGAGTGAAGTGAAGGAAAAGTCATGTTTTCTTGAGACACTATCGAGGTGGCAGGTGTTGTGTTTAACGTGTGTGCTATTTAGAGCAGGAAAGCCAGTGCAGGCTCTAGCAACGGCAAGCCAAAACGTTTTGACCACCTTGTCGGAAATGGACACTGAAGAGGCTAGGAGTGATGATGATGCAGGTGCTCAGGAATCCCCGCCAAAGGCAAGCATCATGAAATCCAACTGCAAGGTGAGAAGCTTAACAGCCGAATGCCCTTTTGAACCTGGATGATGGCAGGGGCTGGAGGATGGCAACCTTTTGGCTAGGCCACCATAGTGTTGGCACTCCAATAGTAGGTGCTAATGACGAGAGTTACGACCAAGATGATTGGCTGTGGTAGCGGTAGCTCCAAAAGGTCAGCAAGATGTCAAAAGACATCTCTAAAAGATCAACAGGATGCCAGCGGTGACAACGTTGCATGTGCCCTAGAGGGTGTTTTCTTGGCAACGTGAACTTCGTTCTGGAACTATAACGTCCCATCCCATTTGCCTAGGAGGCTTGAAGATGTGCACGCTTGTTGTTCACAGGGTCACACATGTGAGCTGGGAGGCGTTGCACTATGAACCCAGTTTAAGGTCTTGGTAGATTGTTAGATGTGCTAGTTTAAGGTCCCAGTAGACTGATGTGCTAGTTTAGGGTCTTAGCAGACCGCTGTGCTAGTTTAACATTGTAGCAGACGGTGGATGGCTAGTTTAAGGTCGTAGCGGACCATGTTGTGGGTGCCCGTTTTATGTCATGGCCCAAAGACGTGCTATGCTAGTTTAACGTCATAGCGGATGTGCTTAGCTAGTTTATAGTCGTAGAAGACTATCTATGCCAATTTATAGTCATGGTAGACTATCTGTGCCAGTTTATAGTCATAGCGGACTAGCTTTGCCAGTTTTACGTGGTAGCGGATGAGCTTACCTTGCTTCGCATTTAGTGCACTCTTGCATGTCAAGAATAATATTGCTTTAGGTACAAGTGGTTGATAGGATTTAGGAATTTGTTGCCATCTACGTTAGCCAGCTTGAATGCCCCATTTTCATAGGCTTTCGTGACAATGAAAGGGCCTTCCCAGTTGGTTGAGAATTTGCTCACGGGCTCATGAACTGCCTTGATGACCAGATCCCCCTTTTTGATTAGTTGTTGGTGTAGATTGCAGTGATGTTTCACTATTGCTTATCTTGGTACCATTCGATGCAGCTAAGTGTTTGAGTGCGCTCCTCCTCTACAGAGTCAAGATCAATGATCCTCGAATCATTGTTTTGGGCCTCATCCATGACATTTGAAAGGATCATTCAAAGTGATGGAACCTGCAATTCAAGAGGTAACACCACTTCAGATCTGTAGATAAGACTGTATGGAGTCTTACCTATAGCTATTTTGCATGTCGTGCAGTAAGCCCAAAGCACGTAGAGGATTTGCTCGTGCCATCACCTCTTGCTGCTGCTAAGAATCTTTTTCAAAACGTTGATGATGACCTTGTTGGTAGCCTCTACTTGATCGTTCACTTATGGGTAATATGGCGAAGAGAAGGAATGTTTGATACCAAGGTTTTCGCAAAAGTCTTTGGTTCTGTGCTACTAGATTATGGCCTGTTGTTAGTAACAATAGTCATGGGAAGGACAAACCATCTCACTATGTTGTCTAGAATGAAATGGCAAACCTGTTGGAACGTGGTCTTTTTGAGGGAAATAGCCTCTACCCATTTTGTGAAGTATTCAGTTGTGGTAATAATGAAACTATGCCTTACAGAAGACTTGGGTGTAATGGGTCCTATGATGTCTAGTCCCCAATGTTGGAAAGGCCATGTGATTTGTGTAGTATGTAATTCAATAGGTGATACATGTATAAGGTTCCCATGGTGTTGACACACATCACATGTTCTAACCTTGGCAACGCAATCACGTTCCATGCAAGGCTAGTAGTAGCCTAGGCGTCTGATTTTTGCTACCATAGCCCTGGGGGCTATGTTCCCTCCACACAATCCCTCATGGACTTGGTCCATAATTTTTTGTGCTTCATCCCCACTAACACAAGCTAGCAATATTTCTTCATAAGAGCATTTGCATTGAGTGTTGTCTCCTACGAGGACATACTACTGGGCTCGTTTTCGTAGTGCATCCCTTTGGGTGGGTGTCAAGTTGCATGGGGGTTCTCCATGTTGGAGGTATGCTTTAATGTTGTCATACCATTCTCGAGTATCCGTTGTGCTTACATATGCAATGTGAACCATGTGAATGATAGGATTGGCGCATTCCACTATCAAAGCAGGCAAGGTAGCAAACATATGTAATGGCATGCTTAGTGCTAACATGGCTAATGCATCTACTATGGTGTTTTCACTACGGGGCACATGTTGGATGTCTGAGGTTGCGAACTATTTTAGCAAGTGCTTGGCCAAATCATAGTAAGGTTGTAAATGTTGTGCTTTGCAAGCGTATACCTCTGTTACTTGGTTAACAACTAGTTGTGAGTCACCTCGAATCGCTAGGGTTTGGATCCCCAACTCTTGGGCTGCTAAGATGCCCCTAAGGAGACTCTCGTATTCTATGATATTGTTTGTGCAAAGGAATGTAAAGCGATATGCGAAACATCGAATCTCCCTAGAGGGGAATGTGAGAACCACAGCAGCACTACTACTCTGTGTAGTTGAAACCCCATCACAGTGGAGAATGGCTTCAAAGTCTGTTGGCACTAGGCTTATGCTGTTAACATGTTTGTCTAGGAACTAAGGTTCTATCACTACCTAGTCATTGATAGGTGAGGCTATGAGTTGTGTAGTTATAGCTTGACCTTTTACCATTGGTTGTGCTACATAGTGTAGGTTAAACTCTGTAGTTATGGCTTTCCATTGGGCTATGCTACTACTTTTGTATACGTTGGTTGTAATAGCTTGAAGTATGTTATTTTTGCAAATAATGTTCACTTGGCTACAAAACAAGTAATGCCTCCATTTCTTAAGTGCAAATACTAAAGCGAGACAGTTTTTCTCTACTTCGTTGTATTTGGATTTATAAACTATCAAGGCATGACTCAAGTAATAGACAGGGATTTTAGAACCGTCATTCCTCTTTTGGTAAAGCAAGGCAGTGATAGATGTGTCTGAGGTGGCAAGGTAGATGTAGAATGGCTTGTCTCTCTATGGAGGGTAAATAGTGGGGAGATGGGCAAGCTCCTTCTTCAAGCTATCAAAAGGTTCTTGACATTGGTTTGTCCATTTAAAGTTGACACCTTTTTTAAGCAAGTGTTGCATTGGGTGTAACTTATCAGTTAATCTTGCGATGAACCTTCTTATGAATTGTACCTTGCCTTGTAGCCCACACAACTTTCTAAGGTTTGTAGGCGGTGCTAAGTTAACGATAGCTTTAACTTTATCGGGGTCTACATGTATCCCCGTTTTCAACACTACAAAGCCTAACATGCGCCCAGTCTTGACTTCGAAAACACACTTTCTAGGGTTAAGGTGGAGTTTGTACCTATGAAAACGCTGAAGGACCAAGTTTAGGTCATTTGCATGGTCAGTAGCTTTTTCAGACTTAACAGCTATGCCGTCCATGTAATCATTTAGTTTTTCTAAAAGGTAATCACTAAAGATGTACATCATTGTCCGTTGGTATGTAGCTCTTGCATTCTTTAGCCCAAAGGGCATCATTATGTGGTAAAAGGTTCCCCAGGGGGTGATGAAAGTAGTTGCCAACTAATGCTCTGGGTTTATGCGGATTTGGTTGTAGCTTGAAAACCCATCCATAAAGGAAAATAAGGCATGACTGGCCGTAGTATCGATGAGTTGGTCGATACTAGGTAATGGGAAGTCATCCTTAATCATTGCTTTGTTTAGATCTCAGAAATCTATACAAATTCGTATACCTCCCATTTTCTTAGAAACTACAATGATGTTTGACACCCATTCCGAATAATCAACGACTCGGATGAACCTAGCTTGGTAGAGTTTAGTGATATCGCTATGCACGGCTAATGCGATCTCTAGTTTGATCTTACAAGCTTTTTGTTTGAACACTTTGACACGTGGGTCTAGTATGATGTTGTGTTGAATAATACGTGGGTGTAAGCCTGGCATATCTTTGTATGACCATGCAAACACTTCAACATTATCATTACGGACTTTAGAGATGCTTTGTTGAACTTGTGACTTGAGTAATAAGCTAACTTTTAACGTCCTTTCCTTCCCTTTGGATGTGGTCATGGGGATTTTGATAAGGGGGTCCTTGGTTACATTCCTAGCCTCTAAATCTAAGGCTTGGACTAAGTGTTTGGGCTAGTCTACGAGTATTTCTAAGGACGCTATGTAAGTGTCATAAGAGGATGGTTCAAATTCTACCAATCCCACATGCAAGCATCTTATAAACATGCCATGGGGCCCTGTTAGAGTCAAGGGTGAATGGAGATCATCATAGGAAGTCATTTTACTAAGTAACATGTGACAACAAACAAACAAGCAAAGTCAAGTGGTACCTATTTAAGACAACAACATGTAATAAATATATGTAAAGCAATGATGCAACATGTAAGATTTGCTAATTTAAGGTCTTGGTGGACTGTAACCATACAAAATCGTAAGTCAAGGTTACCAGTTAAGGTTGTAGTAGACTGTTACTGGGTTAAGATGTAAAGAGAATGCTGGAGTTGCCAGTTTAAGATCATAGTGAATCGTAACCATGCCAACTTTCATGTCAAAAATTGCCAGTTTAAGGTCATAGTAGACCGTCAATGGATTTAGAATGTAAAGGGGATAAGATTGCTAGTGTAAGGTCATAGCGGACCGTAACTAAGTCACGTTGTAAGTTAGAGTTGCTAGTTTAAGGTCGTAGTGGACCATAACTGAGCCACATTGTAAAGGAATGAGGTGAAAATGTAGTACATCTACATGCTACGCTGCAATAGACCCATGCTACGCTACAGTGGACCCTGCTACACTATAGTAGACCCTGCTACACTGTAGAGGGTGTCCCATGTTATGCATGGGATGTGGAACAATCCAAAAAGTAACATGTGTTTTAATTGCATAGGCTATAAATAGGGGAATTACCCCATGATGATCTTGTCACTTTCACTATCAGAGCTAACACCTAGAGCATAGCGTAGTTGAACTAAGAGACAACATAGCAGCGTAGCGTAGCAGTTGATATGGCCAATTTGTGAGTAGAACGATGGTCTCGCAAGAGTGAACGTAGGCATCAGGATCTCACCAACATAGACAGAGGGGAGCGCACCCTACGATGTCTTCCCAAGGCGCGCGTTGAGGAATGGCAAGAGGGCTTGTCCACTCGGTAAGTCACTACACTATCCTTATTTTCGTTGTGTAAATTATCAAGTTAGATTGTTATTGCAGTCATTGTGTCTTGATTGCTATTATCATCACTATTATTATGTTGCAACCGTTGTTACCGCCTTGGCTGTTGCTTTGGCCATTATACAGTGGTTGTTTCCACTCTAGCCATAGCGGTCGAGGCGTTCACTATGCTACGGCTAGCACGTAGTAGTGCCTCGGTCACCATTGTTGGGAATAGTCGATGTCCATTGTGGAGGTCTAGGTGGTCCTATGTAATGCACATGTAGCATAGTGTAGCACCCATAGAGGGAATTCTATTTTTCAAGGGTTCATAGGCAGCATAACACATGTTTAGCGTAGCGTAGCACATTGTATGTTACATTTCATGCAATAGGACAAGGCTAGGGAAATGTTGTATGCATTATTTTTGACATTGTGACTATCAGACTTGTGTTTTTGGTGGTCACTATGCTATGTCGTTACACTACTATGTTGCTACATTGGCAAGCCTGCTACGTTGCTATGCTGGCAAGCTCACTATGCTATTACATTAGCAGACTTGCTACGTTGCTATGCTGTGAGAGCCATTACGCTGCTACGCTGATTATAGTATTGTACCTGTTACATTGTTATGCTTGTCATGTTGTTATACATGTCACAATTGCTATGTTATGACACTGTGCAGGCTGGTGGTCGTCACACTACGTTGCATGTAATGCAATCATTACTCTTGTGCAAAGTGTAGTTGCTACGCTACGTTGTATAGGGTGTACCTACTGTGCTATGTTGTGCAGGACGTGTGTTATGCTATGCAGGGCATAACCGCTACGCTGTGTAGGGTGTATTTGCTACGCTACGCTACGTGTAACACTCTACTACACTATGTGTAATGTTTAGCTTTGTTTCACCATGCTAGGGACTTACTGTTTCATGATTAAGAGAAAATTTGTACACCAAGGGTTACGCTATGCTAATCAATAATCATCACTTGAACGTTGTACTAATCCCTTATTTTTTTTGTATCATGTAGGGTTATGTTAAAACCCATCTTGATTTTGCTTGAGCTGGTGGGAGTTCTATGCTACCTGAGTGCACCCGTAGCCAACATCCCCCCTCCCCATGCATGGGTAGGGGATCAGACGGTCTGGTTCTGAGAAGGCGCATGGGAATTCCTAGAGTTCCTCCTACACCACTTCAATGTGATAGTGTGGTCACACTTATTGGCTGAAATAGTCTTTGTACTTGTTGAAACATTGTTGCTCAGGGCAAATTGGGGCATTTTGAAGTTTATGGCTAATGGGTCAATTGAAGGTGAAGGGGCAGAACGCTCAAATCCACACCCAAGAGGCTTGAGATGCTTGTGTTGGATTTGGGACATGCCCGAATTTAAATGCTATCATGAATACAACACATTGTTCGTTGCTTGTCACATGGGCACTTGCTTCCAGAACCCACCTGGGACCGTGTATTGTGCTTGCAGGTGAGTCTTGTGAAGACATTTTAGACATGTTATATTATTTTTCTTACATTAGTCAAAGTGCTCATTGTAGTCTACATGTTACTAGGTTTGTGATTGATAAGGATTGTCTTCAAGGTAATGAGGGGACGTTGGCGTTGGCCCAAACGACTTTGCAAGTGTTCTCTTCTACCTGGAACGTACATGCCAGTGTTATAGAATAGCTTGCAGTCAATTTTGGAACCTATCTGACCAAGTATGCCAAGTTCTATGTGAAATGCAAAGAACTTAGATGGTTAGATAGCGAATGGGCATCCCACCAAGTGCTTACCGTAGAAGATGTCCTAGTGGAAATTCCACCGTTTCCCACGCCATTTAGACCTGGTTTGTTAAATGATGCATTTTTTTTTGTGTGCTCAAGTGATTGATTTTGTTTTTTATTTTCTCTAATTTTGTTGTTGATTATTGCAGTACCAAGAGAATCCCAAGAGGTTATAGTAATCACCTCTGGACATGATGAANAAATCCCAAGAGGTTATAGTAATCACCTCTGGACATGATGAAACTAACCTCTTCTTCAAGTATGGGAAGGTGGATGAGACACAACGTTGGCTATGCAATGGGGCCCCAACCACCCTTGTTCACAACGTTTAGGAGGTTGGGCTTATGGATTTATTCTTAACAGTAAATCCAAATGTCCCAGCTACAAAAATTCTCTCCCTAGTTGATTCTTTTTCTGAAAAGGCTGACCGCTTCTACACACGAGTTCACAATGTGCGGGTGATATTTGAGATTAATGACAAACTTTTCATAGATATTTTTGGTATTCCCTCTGATGGTTTTTCTATAGGGGATAAGACCAACAAGGATGTAAACCATTAGGGGGATATAAATGAATGGTTGGGGACGAGCAAGGATTGAAAGGGGATTT
Source organism: Gnetum montanum (assembly GCA_015680685.1). Taxonomy (NCBI): domain Eukaryota; kingdom Viridiplantae; phylum Streptophyta; class Gnetopsida; order Gnetales; family Gnetaceae; genus Gnetum; species Gnetum montanum. The sequence goes on from MNCI01015499.1 coordinate 1,124,435, forward strand.
ATATGCATAAGGTTAGGCTAGGGGTGGCCTAAAAGGTTTACACTATCTTCCAGGCTCATGCCTTTCCCACGCTACTCTCTCAAGGAAAAATTCATAGAGTAGAGTAAGCTTAGATCATGAGGGACGTTATGGAAGAATGGACTCACTAGAATTGGGCCAACTACCTCTTTGAAAGCTTGCGAGCTGAAATGGTTAAGCTTTGCGAGAAGCTTGATGCCCATTTCAACATACACTTCATCTTCTTCATAGCCTGCCTACGATGGTTTACAAAATTCTTGGTGGTTTGAGAGAATCGTGTTTGGGTGCAACAAGATTGCGCTTAGATATCAAAACCATGGATTTGCCAAGTGTTTCACACCACCTGATCCCAAGACCCCCCAGAAGCTATCGGGGAGTCTCTTTTGATAATGATGAAGGATCGAGTGGGATGCCCCTTTCGTGCACTAGACAGCATTGGATAGGCACCTCCCACTAAAATAAGAAATGTGCTAAGGGGGCCGCATCTTATTGCAGAAATGGTGAAAACCAGGTTGCAAAGCAAAAAGTCGCGTCCAATGGAGGAACCTCCCCACACTAATGAAGAAAGAGGGAGAAAGTTTTGAATCAAGGTTTGCAAAGTGCAGCCAATAGTTGGTAAGTATGTTTAGTTGTCTTGTTAGTTATCTCTCTCATTTTTTGTTAAACTAGCCTTCTTACTTTAGACATGTTTAACAAAAGAAGAAGAAGAAGAAGTCTTGGCCCTTGCAACAGGGGCACCTTCTGTAGAAGAAGAAGTGGTCCTGGCTACAAAGGAAGAGGTCCTTGCTATAGAGGAAGAGGCCCCTATTGCCGATGATCCTTTTGTAGAGTCTACCCCAGCACCTAAGGGGCATATGTCAGTCAAAGATGCCACTACGCTATTGAGTGAGCTAGAGGGGGAAGGGCTACAATTTGATGCTGGTGAGTTTGACTATTTGCTTGATAATGTGTCGATAGGTGATTCCCTGCTATCACCCCTAAGGGTTTTCTAGTTAGGAGCTTTGCACTATCATTTATGCTATTTATTAGTCTTTTTTTTCCTCCTCTTTGTTATGATAACATGCCTTTTATGTGGGATCCATATGGAAGTACAGGACCTAGTGGAACAGGAGATGATTATGCTAGGGAAGGCTTGTAGCGTAGCAACAAAAGATTTTATTTTTGTTTTTGTACTTTATATATTTTTTGTAAGCATTATTGTATGAACTTCAAATTTAATGGAGAGTAAAAATTGAAAAAATTATTTCATTTTTTTTTTGGTTAATCTATTATTAATGCACTTGGGCCCCTTGTGGGCCCCTTGTTTTAGTTTAAGGCCTTTCGAGCCATTGCGATAGTTTAAGGCCATTTTGAGCTGTGCAATAGTTTAAGGTCATTTCGGGCCATTTTGCAATGTAACTTGCGAAGGGTTGATTACCATTTTTAGGCCTTAGTGGGCCATGGTAACAATTTAAGGCCATTTCGGGCCGTGCAATAGTTTAAGGCCATTTAAGGCCATCACTAGTTTTAGGCCATTTTGGGCCAAGTGTAAGTTACTGATAACAAGGGCAATGCAAATAGCAAACTTAATGTAAAATGTAAATTATGCAAATAGTGAACTTAATGTAAAAATGTAAATTATGCGAAAAAACTTAATGTAAAATGTAAATAATGTAAACAACAAACTTAATGTAAAATGTAAATTATGTAAACAACAAACTTAATGTAGGATGTAAATTATGCCATTCAATCATGTAATTATTTTCTAACGCGACGTGGGTTAGGTGAGGCATATGGCTGGGATGCATTGCAGTGATATTCATCTATGTTATTGTCTACCATTTGGAAGGGCAACTCAGCCCACGTGATTTCTTCGTTTGTGTTGACGATTTTGGCTTGTTCATTTGTTAAACATGGTGTTTCAGTTCGAATGGGTGCTTCATTTTAGAGATTTCTATCTTTGAATCTTACTTCACGTTTACGTTGTTTATAGCCCAGGAGCTACTTCATCATCGTAAATCATTACTTCCCCACCCGTGTAGGGTAAGTGGATTTCTTAATGTATAGGTGAGGAAACAGCCCTTAGTTGGGCTAACCATGTTCTCCCCAAGATTAGGTTAAATCCTGGCATCTCCTCCACCATGATAAACACCGTGCTTGTGGGGAACTGGTCCTCCACCACGAAGTTTATGTGCATAGTCCTCTTGACTACTACACGCACCCCATTGAAGGACTTAAGGCATGAAGTTGCTATGGACTTGATTTGATCTACCAAGCCCAAGTTGTCAACGATAGGAAATGGGATTACATTAGTGGCAGCTCCATCATCAACGTGTACCCTACGAATCTTGTATTGGCCAACCCAAATGGTGATGAACATAGGAGTAGTCATCACTTGATCCTTTCAGGATCATCCTTGATAGGTTTATCATGAAATGTCAGCTGGGTTGGCCGTGGTTCTTTGGCCATGGGGGGAAGCATGACAATGTGAATGGCTTTCTCTTCAGCTGGTAGGTTTTCGCTAACAAGGATAGATGTCAATAGGTGAACCATTGCCTCATAATGCATTGTAGAGGTCATTATTAGGTCATATAAGCTTAGTGTTGTATTTTTCTATTTTAAGGCCTATTTAACTTATGAAATGGCATTTAGGAAGTCTTGCCCATTATTTTTTTGTTTGCTAGCCTTCTCTTCTTCTAAACACCCTAGGAGGTGAATTTCTTGAGGAAGAGTAGCTTCAGGTTGAACACTAAGCTTTCTTGGACTAGAAGGTGATGGTTGTGTCTATGCATTGCTATCAGTAACTGATGACGAAGAGGCCATAGGCATTGAGGACAAGGGGGTAGGCTTAGGGGGACCTAACATAATACGTTCCCTAGCCAGCTTGTCTGCTAAATGCTCTTCATACTTCTTTGGATAGGGAGGCTGGGGTGTAGCCTTCGTCACTTGATTTTGGGTTGGGGGAGAACTTGCATGCCTTAGCACCTTGATGAAAAATGGTGCCTACATTGTTATAGTGGGAGGTGGTGTAGTTTTCAGCACAAACGGTGCAAGAGATGTTTGGCAAGGGGCCCTGATGGCAAAGGGGGTTTGTGACATAGTAGTTGTTGGAGGTTAAGCATTGCAAGGAGGTACATGAATCACAAATGGTTCCTGTTATGACTTAGTGGTATCATCAATGCCAATGGCATTGATGGTGTAACCTACGTTGTTAGCATTTAGAGGATCTTTGTAAATGCCCATCAATTGGTTTTCAAGTTGAATAGGACTACTCTTGTTTAGGACCAGCTTTCCCTGATCGATCATTCATTGAATTTCATCTTTTAATGCTAAGCAGTAATCTATATTGTGCCCACACGGTTGATGATAGTCACTAAAATGCTCTAACCTAAAATTCCTAGGCACTGGTGGATCATTAGGTGTAGCAAAGGAGGGGTTTCAAAGGATTTCATAGTGTCTTTGATGACATTTGAGGGCCTCTTCCGACATTCATTTATGTTGAATGAGTCTAGCTTCCAACAATTGCTTCATAAGTTCTGAAGGCTTAATTGGTAGAGGGGTATACTTTGAATGGTCCTTGTGTTCAAAGTTTGGCCTTGGCTAGGTTTGTGTCATAGGTGTTGAGGTCGGGGACTGACTTGTGTTGTTGGAGCTGGGTGTAGCGCTAGTGGGAGCATTGGATGTTGTGATAGCCTGTTTGTTATTGTTGTTGTTGGGCTTGATCTCCTTGGCCACTGTAGCCACTGTGGTTGCCACGGCCTTGCCCTTCTCCTTGTCTTTCTTTGTGTGTGCATTTTTATAGGCCACGTAGGCTAGGTCCCTACTTGCTTCTGCTACATTCTGAATGCTCTTAGTTTGAGCAGAGGCTTGGCTAAGGGACCATGGGGTGAAGTAGTACAATTTAGACTTAATAAAGTCATTTACTACACCCTTGAAGATGGCCAACAAATGGGCCTTAGCAATCGGTTCATGTATTTCATTTAAAGTTGCGCTCTAGCATTGTATAAATTTTTGCACTGATTCAAGCGGTTCTTGCTTGACGTTCATGAGCTGGTCTAGGGTGACCTCCAGTTTCAAGTTGTATTTAAAGCGGGTCACAAATTGACTTAGAAACACCTTCAAAGTGGAGATAGAAGCACGTGGAAGTGCATGGTACCAATCTAGGGCTTTGCTTGTCATGGACATGACAAAGACACAAATGATGGTGTGAGGCCATGGTTGCAATAGAAAGGATTCAAATATGCATTCAAGTCACCCTCCTTGTTGTATTTTGTAAATTGGGGAAGTTGTATCCCAAGGGGCAATGTAAGCATAGGCACAATTGGGTTGATAGGATCATCATGGTAAAAGTCCATGACCTGAATGATTTCTGAATCAGCAGCTTTAAGTCATTTAATTAGTGAGGGTCTGGATGAGTTGAAAAGCTTGGTCCAAACTCGAGGATGTTGCAAATGGTTGTGGGGCCACTGGAGTAGCTATCGCTGGTGGTGCTATTGGTGTAGTTGCTAGTCCCACCAAGGGTGTTCTTGGAATAGCTCTTGTGGGTGGCATCATAAGAGCAGCCCACATCCTAGTAGGTAGTGCTGACGAAGTGGCTACTATTTGTTACACCATGGGAGTATTCATCTACCTAGAGGTTGAGGTGGCCCATGATCCCATGTTTGGTTGTGCTATGTGCTAGACTTGATACGTTTATGGCTATGTGTACTGTTGCATGTGAGAAAGTTGAGCTATAGAGAAAGGATTTGTTGTTGTCCATGATGTAGTTAAGGTTGGGCCTGTTACTGATGGTGGAATAGGTACAAAGGGGGGGATAGAAACAAGACCTACATGTGGTTGTGATGTAGGCACTATGTGTACGTACGGTAGTGTGGGCACTATAAGGGTTAGGTGCAAGGCTTGGATAGACAAGGAGAGATGGTGATTGGGAAATGAGATTGAGGGGCCTACATGCTAGTACACTAACATAATTTGATGACTTCCTATCACCAAATGGGATACTAGTTGTGACAATGTTGTGGTAGTAGCAAAGGGGGTAGAAGATAGGTGTTGGTGTGATCGAAGGACAAAGGCAGAAGAGATAGCCGTGATGTAGATTAGGCCACCACCTTTAGAGTGGGAGTCCAACTCCTCTTGCCCATCTTGAAAGGGTTCCTCATAGTGGGATGTTGTGTCCCGTTCTCTTTCCTTACTTACTTGGACAGGTTGGTTTAGCATTTACTGGTACATCTCGGTCAATGGGATGGTGGTATCAGGAGTAGGGATGAACTCCCTCCTATTCCAATAAATGAACTCGAAGTTACATTTCTCTTCGAATTCATGATGGTCCAATGGTATGTTAGCTTGCATTTTTGTGCATAGAAAATTGTATCGCTCCTTGTCTTGAGGTAGACGTTCAAGCAATTTCTATCATAGTCTCAAGGACTACCTCTGTATCAGCACTGGGCTGGGTGATGACTTAGGACCTACTACGTTTTGGATAGAGTAGGGTACCTTCAAGCTCGAGGTGGGAACTGTAGTGGTAATAGGGTTCATTTTCTATTATAGTTGAAAACTATAGGGGAGATAGGCTAAAACTGGGTATGCTTGTGAGTGTCGAAAATTGGTTTCCTTCACTGTTACACCTACTACGCTATGCAGGACTACTACACTGATAAAGTTGCTATGCTGTAGGGAACACAAGTAGCGTAACATAGTGGACAACGTATCATGGTGGATAGTGTAGCACAATAGAGGGAGTTATGTGGTAGGTAGCGCAACACAGCAGGTGGGTGTTACGCAGTAGGCAGCGTAACATAGTAGACAATTTCAGGGTTTTCATGCCACAGGATTCCAAAGGAACCATCAACTGGGGCTAATCTATACTAATCGATGTGCAGACAACCATTGGGGTATCACATCTACGCTAGCTGGGTGCTGGTAGCAGGGTACATAACACACGCAAGACTACCCATGGATCAAAGAAGTAGCACAATGGTTCAGGCCCTCCTTTTAGCACCAAAAACTATAGTGGCTGAAAACGTTGGTGGCTGAAACATCGAGATGTTATCGGGCATACAGCCTAACCCCGGATCTGTGCAAGGGCCATGCTGGAGAAAATGGAAACCTTTTGTGAACATTTATTTTAATATGTCACATGGAGAGATTTAGATGAGGAAAATGTAGCATATAGAACAATAAAAGCATAACAGAATATTTGGCTAAGCAATCAAAGTAAATTGATTGACAATGATGCAAAATATGGTAAAGTGAAATGAAACGAGCTCAAGTGAAGGAATGAACCACCCCAAAATTGGGGGATTTGATCTTTGTTTGGCTAAACAAGGTGTATAATTGATGTGCAGTATGGATGGGCACAGCTTACAACTTAACGGTATGGTCACAACTCCTTGACTACTGCCAATGGCCCGCTACCAAGAACTGACGAGCTAGTGCTTGCTAGGCTAAGAGAGATTCAGGAAGTGCTACCATTGGGGTTTGCTATTCATCAACCTTCAACTTGCTAGTCTCTTTGCCAAATCTAATAGCCAGAAAGCCAAATGCCAAAATTGCCAATCTCCAAAGCCAACCGCAAGAAAGGTAATTTTCAAAGCCAACAATACCAAAAGCCAACCCTTTGAATGTTGTTTGTTAGGGTATTTATAGAGCTAGAAGTGGGAGAGAGACATGGTTTGGAAACCATGTGTCCTAGGTCCCACATGGTGCAAACATGAATGTGTCATATTGCCATCTAGTGCTATGCTACAATGTTATGCTGGCTTGCTATGCTGTAGTGTTACACTAGACATGAGACTTGCTAAGTCGTGACCATACCATTCAAACTACATGTGCTAGAATCCAGGGAACTACCATGTTTTTACAGAAAATGCCAATGTCAAATGCAAAGTGGAGCCTATGCTCTAGGACTACATCTTACCTACTCTTGTGAGTAGGCTCAAGCATAGGGACAACTTTGGGAATCAACAGGGGGTGCAAAACAAAGCAAATGGTTGATCTTGTCTCTTGATGAGATGCTGGAGCAAAAATGACCATTGTCAATGAGTTCTGAAGCGGCCGGAGATGTCCTAGGGCTTCCATGAAAATGTGAGGCTACCTATGCTACCTAGCATATCAATGTAGCGTAAACACCCATACGCTACACTGTGCTATGCTACATAGCGTAGCTGCTAAACTTGAAACAAATCCTACTTGAAAGTCGAAGATACACCTTTGAGGCTGGGCTAGGCAAGAAACTTTAGGAATTAGCAACCCTACTTTCCATGTTGAAAGGCCTTGGGACCTATGGATTTAATTCTTGGGACACTTTTAGGCCTTGTGTCCTTGCCACTCTGTGCTACACTATGCAACGTAGCATAGTGTAGCAGCTAGTGTGACATGAATCCTTGCTTGGTCTGCAATGCTTTGTCAAGAAACTTTGGTTGGGACCCGAGTGGGAAGTGGAATAGGTAGTCTTGGAGGTTGGAGTGTGGCTAGGTGCAGTTCTTTTGCTAGAACCACTTACCAGAGGACCTTTGTGCGTTTTGATCTTGCTACACTGTGCTATGCTACGCTGATACTCTATTACGTAGTGTAGCACAGTGTGCCTAACTTGGCCTGAATTCTGACTCATTTTGCAAACATTTTGTCACAGGATGTTGGTCATGTCCTGGCATGGTAGTAGAAAAAGCATGTTTTATGGTCAAAGCATGGGCAATTATCTTTACTTCATCAAAACAGTCTAAGTGGAAGCATTGTCACTGTAGAACCCTGTTACGTTGTGCTATGTTGTGTAGCGTAGCATAATGTAGCACTTAAATGAAGATGATTCTTGACAAAATTTGCCACATTCTTTTGCATCATGTTGATCATGCTTCAAGGATAAAGCGAGGCAAGTATCTTGGAGGGTTGAATCACTATCAATCTGCATCTTTGGCACCTGATCAGTCTCCACATGGCTTGCTACGCTGTGTAGCGTAGCAGGTCTCGTAGTTAGAAAACTTGCCAAATTGTTTAGCCCATCCTGAAAACTTTTAGTATCTCCTATCATGGTCCTTGGGTAGACCGTCAGCTAGGTCATGTGTCAAGCTGGGTAAGCTAGAGGGTGTAGTAAGCCCATCAACCCAGTAAATAGAAAATTTGCTAGACTGTACGGTCTACCACTAGTGCCTCTTTTGTGCAAACTGGCCTCTTGGCTGGGCACCACGTTGATTGTGTTTCAGAGGGTAGCAAGCCAGCTTGGAAGTGGCTTTGCAAGCATTAGGACTTTTGGGGTGCCATGTTGTCTGAACTATCCAGTGTGACACCATGCTTGCAAAGATCTTTGCCCAAATTTTGGGACTATGCTGAATCATGATTATCCTGAAATTGATGGTGTTTTAGTTTAAATCTAGATTTGGAATGAGTTCTACTCAATCACATTAACCATGACATACAGAAGGGACTTTACACAAGCTTGCTCTTGGGATTCCATTCCATTTTTACTCTCCATCTTTCTTTCCATGTTCCACCTCATTGCCGATTTTATGATTAGTCCATATCTCAGTTGATGCATTGTTTTTCCTTGGTAAATTCTTATGGGTAAGTTTTTAACTCTTGCTTCTAAATGACATTCCTAGAGCCTACGGACTATTTGTTTTGTGGGTTTGTCAGGGCATAAAGGGCATGAGCTTACTTTGGGGAGGACCCACTGGCATTTCTTTTTTGGTGCAATTGTTAAGTTCTTTCCCTTAAACTTTATCTGCAATAAACCATTTCTTGTTTCATCCCCATATTTGACATCCACTTTATTGGTGTTGCCATTGTTATTTTTTCCCATCTTTCTTATTCCTTATATTTTTCCATCTTATTGCTACCAGAGGTTCACTCTTAGTCATGGGGGCCCTGACACAAATTTTTCAATTTCTCCATTGTACTACTTGCTTAACCCCTACACCTTGGGTAGTTATCAATAATAAACCTCTAACCCAGTTTCTGCCATAATCACAACCCAACCAATGCACTTTATATTGAGGTAAGGTATCAATTGTAGTGTGGCTTACTTATCCTTGCTCATTTATGATTGCTTTGTGTGTGTAGATGACGATTACATGAACTATGGACTAGAATAGGAGGAAGCACTCAGGATGGAATGGAGCTAGAACATTTACAGTGGGAACAAGTCTGGTCGCATGGCTATGGATAAACAACGGAGGGTGCAATCTCGGCATTGGTAGAAACACACCTCATTTTCTTTTCTCCCTCTTTCTCTTCAAGCTATCAAGTGAAGGTCTAGATGTCACTTATGTATAGTGTTCACCACCATGGGTATGAACACCAATGTTATAATGTATTGTCGATTCATTCACCGGGCACTTAGAGTCTACCATCCTATTTCACTACCAGTTGTCATTCTGTCAATAATCCCATACCTTTCAAATATTTTTTAAGGAACTTGAGGACAAGTTTTCATTTAGTCGCGGGGGTATGATGAGCCGTGATATTGGGGCCACGATATTGGAGCTTGCCATACAATGTTAGATACCCAATATCGTGTCCTACCTCATTTCCTATAAATAAGAGGTGGGTGCACTTGGTTTGCATAGTTAATTTTAGTTTCTTACCCAAATTCTTGCCTTTTCTTCCTCTCAGAGTTAGAATTATTTCTACATGCTCGTAGTAGGAGTCATAAAGTAAACGGATCTTTATTTGAGCATTGTGTACTTGAGCACACCTTGTGTACGACAATAAAGACAAACTTTGTGATAAACCTTGTAGCATTCAAAATAGATTAATTAATGTTATTTTCAGTTATTTAATTTGTTCCTTAGTTAATTAATGTTCTCTTTCTCTCCCCCCTCTCTCTCACTCTACAACTCTCCTAAGTAAGCACACTTAGTACGATCACTTCAAGCATGCATGTAACACTTGGTAACCTAGTAACAATTAGCGCTTGGTAATCCCAGTAGTGTTGCATTGGTTCAAGATGTGTATGGCAAGTGAGAATGGATACTAGTGTTAGAATTAATTAAAGCCTAGTTAATCAGTAGTTAAATTAAATTATTTACTTAGTTATCTCTCTCCTCCCTTATTATCAGCAGGACATAAAAACACATAAAATCCATAAAAATCATATGCCTCAATTTTACTTAACCATACAATCATAACATACATGTAAGCTTGGGAAGACAATGATTAATCAACCTGTCCTTGTTCCATCAAGATGCATAAGCACTTAGTCCTTAGAATTCAACTAGATCATGCATGTACGCTCGTATTCGTATGGTTGAGCATAGGGATATCTTGCTGCTCATCAAAGTTGTTGTACTTATGTGCATAATCTATTTGGCTTAATTGCTTTATTAACATAATAACTGGGAAATATTTAATAACTAATTGAAAGCATTTAATAAATAATTGGAAATAGTAAATGCATAAATAAAATAACTAATCTATCCAAAGTGCTACAAGGTTGTCTTTATTGCTGCACACACTGTCTTGCTGAGGTACAACAATGCTTGAATAAAGATTTGTATACTCAATGACTCCTGCTGTGGGCACTCGAGGAAAAATTCTAACTTTTGAATAAAAAAAATCAAGAGCTCCACTACAACTACCATCTCTACTTGCCATAAATGTGACTGAAAACATGTATTTATAGTCAACTACATGCACTGCATCGACAGGGCCATGTTGACACATGATATGATGCATTAACCAAGCCTTGTCAATGAGGCCTAGACAATGAGGTCACATTGATGAGGTTTCATCGATGCAACTAACAGAACGTGACTCATCATACCTCCAAGACTAAATGAAAACTCTTCCTTGAGTTCTTTTACAAAATTGGGAAGGTATGGAATTATTGAATAACTTCTTTTCAAACAAAGAAAATTGACTAACTTGACAAAAAAATGGAGTGCCCGGGTGTACAGATCAACACATTACAAAAAATGGTGGTGTTTAGGACATAAAATTGAACACCATGACTCAACTTTTCAAAAATCAAATAGCACATTCCTTGATGGTGTGAAGTTCATAAAGAAGATTAGATAGTCCCAAGCAGTGGTGGTTCTTGAGGCTCTGAGGAACCTTCACCGGCTTCACGCATGGGTGATTGAGGTGGCTATGGTTGTCCTATTGGTATTGCAACTTTAGATGGGAGGTGAAAAGAATCCAGTAGTGTTTCCATTTTCTCCTCTTTATTGTTAGGATCATGGACTATCCACACAACTTCCTCAGTGTGGATTGGAATGAGCACATCCCAAGGACACAGGGTTATTGGAAACAACTCCTTTGCATTGATGAATGAAGCAATGAACTATTTGCATTTAATGTCAAATGCCCTGACTGTGTTCTTTAGCTCCTAGTAGTCATTCATCCATTTGGCTAGGTTCTCAGTGATAGATCGGTGATCTCTAAATCATCCTCTAAGAACTTTGAGTTTAGTGTTTACAATCTCAAGCTTCTAATTCGTGTCTTTGTGGTGCTTGAAATCAACCTCATATAGTAGATATTAACTAGCCACTTATTTCTCCAATTTTGACTATGGTTGTTCGGCAATTAGCATTACCAGGTTTGCATAATAGAGATTGGCCAACTCCATGTACTCTATCATCTTCTTGATAGTAGATCCCCACTTTTTTGTAGGCATCGATCCCATAAAAAATGGGTTTCCACACTTCTCTCCCTTGTTCGAGTTGCTGGAGGGCTTCATTAATCTTTTCCTTTGTCATTTGAATGTGTTTTTCATTAACTTTTTTTGCAAGCTGACTTGGTCCTTATAGTGATTTTTTACTTTCTCAAATTTGAGAGCTTCATTCTTTAAAGCAATGATCTCAATGGTAGATCTTTGACACAAGGTGTGTACCTCCTCCATTGATAGATTATGATTATATATGGCCAATTTCCTTAATTTAGTGTTTACCTTGGCAAGTTGCTCTTGATGTTGATGAATGAATTCTTGCATTTAATATTTCTAAGCATCATCATTTCGCAAGCGATGACTCTATGTGGTCAATACTGCATTCTCCTGGTGCATCTCATTTAAGTCTTTTTTGATAAAGTACATTTTAGCTTCTATTATAGACTATTTAAAGATGGCCATCACTGCCTCCTCCTTAGCCTTCTGAAATCATTCTTGAAGTTATTTGATAGCTTCATCTCTTGTCATTGTTGGGCTCAGGATTACTTGATCTACAAGTCAGGCATGAAGTTCAACAACCTTTGCAGCCAAGTGTTGATTTTTATCTTGGGCCATTTCTAGTTGTCCCTCCAAAATAATACATCTGCCCCTTGCATTCAGTAGCTTTGATTGGGTTGCAATGATGTTCTCTGGAATATAAAAAATGTCTGGAGTCAGTTGCTTGGTTCCTACCAGTCATTCCAATAGCTTTTCATGTTGGGCTACATTTAATTTTCCATTGAATATGCCTGCGAACGTCTACACATCTTGAAGTATAGATATGTCTGGTATAGACTTCATGGGTGCATTCAATGCTTTTATGACATGGTTAGCAACCAATTCTGTCACTGTCTCCTTTCCTTGGTGCTACATCACCAAGATAGTTTCCTCTTCACCTTCCTCCAACCACATCGAGAAAGTGGTGGCACTCTCAAAGATTTCTAGGAATAGATTATGTGTTGCTAGTGATACTGTCACTTTTCCAATGTTGGGATCTGGCCTCAAAGGTAGCTACATTCATAAGGCAGAGAAAATGGGATCACCCCTCTCCATATAGCTAACTATTTGTGCCACCTTATTAAGGTGACTCAAATACTGGCTAGTACACAGATGGACCTACCCCACTCATGCTTGTTTGTTGCTCTTGTTTGCTCAAGAGTTGTTCTTTGATTTTTCATAGATGTTCAATGGTTGCATGAGCCTTTGGTATTGTTTCTTGAGTGGGTGATGATGGCAGTAGCTCCTCTGATTGAGTTGTTGCTGGCATCTTCTCTTTCATGATCTGCGACCATGAAGCCAAAGGAGTATGCCTGAGTGTATCGTTAGAGTAGTGAACAATTCGTGCCTTCCTGAAAAGGTTTTTGATGAGGCATGGAAAGGGAAGGATCTTTCTTTCATCTTTATTTTCTTTGAAATGCTTCTCAATATCCAAGTATAGAAATTATGGAAGGTTAATAGGGAATTTCCCGCTCAGAGCAGTGCATGCTCGGGAAGAGAAAGAAGTTACCTTGCCTGGCCTCACCGTTAGATTAAGGTGATAGGCCATGATCTTGAAATAAATCTACTTTGCCAGTGTGAGCACACCAAACTCCTTATAGTCCATCCCATAGCAATGCTAGGTCCACTTCCTCTTGGCCTCAGGGTCATCTTGCATGGATAATTCTACTAGCTGTGTTCTAGTGTTAGGCAACCCAAGTGCCTTTGCAATGGCTTTTGCCAAGTAGGACAATTGAATGTCCTTGATCTTAATTGTGGATCATGGCTTCCAATTATTCTAGAAAAGGTATGTCTCTCCCATGTACCACTCCCTACTAGACATGATGATTGACCACATGGGGGAGGTTCAAAGTTGATCTCTTGAAGAATAGATCGTTGAATCTCTTGGGACATGATGATGTCAAGGTAGGCTTAAGTCAAAGTGATCTCAAGCCTTCACATGGAATCAAGTGCTTCTCCTCTTTGTGATTGTTTGGTTAGCACTCCTTCCTCTAGAATCTGTCAGATAGATTCCACTTTGGGCTCCTCACAAAGAGGTCCCATTGCATGGATCACCTCAAGTAGTTCTTGGCCATGTTCTTGTTGGCCCATTCCAACTTTGGATCATTTCTCCCATGGTTGCAAGGTTTCTCCTTCTTGTGGGCATTTCTGTTTTGGTGCCATTTGTAATCATAGTAATACCATGGATTAGCAATCATTATGTAACCTTAAAACAATTAGAATACCTTAACTCTTAAGGATGGTTATGCTTTGGCTAAGTTGTGATTATGGCTAACTTAATTAATCCAATTATCATTTATTTATGTATTTTCATTAATAATTCATCTCAAAGGTTATTGGAAGGGTTAACTTGTGAAAAAGTTTATGTTTATATATGGTTAAGGTTATTATTAACCCTTTGGGGCAGTTAAGAAAATTTTCAAAAATTTTCATCAATTTTTCATTAGAAACCATAAGGTTTATGACCCCCATGATAAAGATTTTACCTCTAGTAAGCACAGGATCAAAAAATAGAGTGATCTGGACAAACGGTTGGGAAGTTATGAACTTTGGAAGGTTTTGGGCTCTAAAAAGTTTCAAAAAATTCCCTTATGTTATGAGAAAATGAGAAAAAATTGCAAAGTATTCAGTGGTATATATAGGGTTTTTGTGATGCATGAATGACATGTAGTTGACTGGGCCTTGTCGAAAAGGCCTCAACAATGCAACCATTGACTAGCATAGTGAAACTTGTAACATATGAAGAGTTTTTGAGTGAAATTGGTGCCAAATGAAAGCTTAAAAGACCAAGAATAGTATGAAAACATGAGAAGAGGGTGGTTAAGCTCATAAATTTTGGAAAAATGAGAAAAATTGATTAGTGGATGAATGAAATGAAAGATTAAGGAGCACTAAGCGATTTACTCAATGGAAAATGTGAAAGATAAGATTGTAGTGATGTCAAAGGTAAGGAACCTTTACTAATCAAGCCAAGAGCTATGCAAGTGGATCCTTCCCATAGTAGGTTCATGCTCTTTTTGCCCTTGCATGACCTCAACTAGGAAGTTCGTGGACCCCATAGTTAATTTAATGGTCATGACAAGTTAAGGACTAACTTGAAAGAATCTACTCAAGAATCCCAATACATTAGACTAAGAAATAGAACATAACATAGAACATGGTAGTGAGGTGAGTTGCGGCAGCATGGAGGGATGATAGAGAAGGTGGAATGGAGTTCTGAGTTGCAGTCATAAGAAGTTCCTTGTGGAATTTATGTTTAAAATGACTCAAGAAGTTATATCCTCAATCCATACCAAAACCATCCACTTTCAATGACTTTGCATTTCTACTCTAAGACCAATCCACCCACTCAAGACATAAGAGTGCTTCCACAAAACAACCACCATTCCATAAAAAGTGGAAAAGAGAAGTAGGAAGTAAGAGAGAGGGCCTTAGTTAGAGGGGACCTTCAGGCATAGGTGTATTTGTAGTCGAGTCTCATAACTAGTGCTTGTAGCCCATTTATTTTTCCAAGAGATGTGCTTTGAATTCCCATTATTTTTTTGAATGGGAACCACACCATGCAAGGACTTATTCGTGTTGAAGGGGTGTACTTTGAATTCCCATTATTTTTTCTTTTTTTCTAAATGGGAACCACACCATCTAATGACATTATTTGAGTTCCTATTAGTGAATGGTGTGGTGCGGTAAGAAGTCCATGAAAAATACTCAATAACTCAAGTAAGAAGAAGACTACAACAAGTATTAAGTCCCCTTGAAGTCACATCCTTTACAAACCTTTAGATCCTTCCTAATTTTGGAGCTACCAAGGTCACTAATTGATTAAAAGTTCCTTTAATGGAAGGGATATCAAATTCCCAAAACAAGGAAAACCATAGAGTTCATGAATGGGTGGATGACATGGACTCACTGCTTGTTCCATGAAAAACGAACCATGAGTCATCAAACATCAGAAATTACAAACAGAAACTAGACATTGACAATCACACATTAAGCACAAAGCATCATTAGTAAACAACAACAGTGACACTGTGTCCTATGACAATAAAGCAAATTTATTAGCAAAAGTGAGAAAATATCACACTTAAACAAAAAAAACAAAAAAATATACATACAAAACTGTAAAATAATTAAGAAAGTTCAAATGTACTAAAGATGGTATAAGATTAGAAAAATTTGAAAAATCAAGAATATGTAAAATAAATAATTTGTAAAAATAAAAAATGTGAAAAATAAAAAGTAGAAAAACTAAGAAGGCAATTTGATGGTTAGCACGGATGACCATCTCCCCCATGACTGAGTTGGAAGGAGGAGATTCAAAAAATAGAATGTGGTTGTCCATTCATTGAGGTGACATTTACATTAACCTGTCTAGGTTCGAGCAAAGGCTTGACTTGTTGAATGTTGACGAACTGCTTTTTATTTAGGTTGTTAAGTTTGTAGATTAACATGGCCCTAGAAGGAAAGGTTTGATAAATTATATAAGGTTCCTCCCATAATGTTTGAAATTTTGTCTTTTGGGGTACACGTGTGGGGTTCCAGTAGAGAACATTATCTCTTGGTTGAAGTTTTACTTTCCTAATTCCAAGGTCATGATCTTGCTTGTTGAATGCCTTGTTCACCTCATTCAAGGATAGGACCACTAATTGATTTTCATCTAGCATGTTTAGATTGATCAATCTTTCCTTCTCTGCTAGACTTAGGTCAAGGTTTAGATCATAGGCCGTTGAGAGTGTACAAAGCTTAGATTGGATTAGGAGCATTGGAAGTTTCCTGTACACAAACTCATAGGGAGAATAGCCAATAGGAAGTTTCCAAGTTGAACAATAAGCCCATAGAGCATCGTTAAGCTTTGCACTCTAATCTTTCTTATATTTGCTAATGGTTCACATTAGTATTTTTGTAATCTCCCAATTAGTTACCTCTACTTGACCATTGGCTTGGGGGTGGTAAGGTGTTGTTAATTTATGTTCTACCCCTGTTGCATTAATTTTCTAAATGTGGCATCTATGAAGTGAGTTCCATTATTATAAATTAGTGAAGGTGGCACCACAAACCTATTCACGATATTTTGTTATATAAATTTGGCAGTAGTGGATGATGTACAATTAGTAACGGCTATTGCTTTTGCCAATTTTATATAGTAGTCAACTACTACTATAATATACGTCTTCCCATTGTACATGGGTGTGATGGGACTCATGAAGTCAATGCCCCATATGTTGAAAGGCTCTACTGATTGAATCCATTGTTGAGGACCTTCCATGCAAGCAATCATCCCCCCGTCACGTTGACAACGTTCACAAGACTTGACAAATTGGTGGGCATCCCTAAAGATTGTAGGCCTATAGTATCCTACCATCAGGGTTTTTATGGTTGTGTGTCTCCATGCATAATGGTCTCTGCAAGGTCATTCATGAGCATCCTAGAGAACATGCAATTGATCTTCGTCAAGGAGACACCAATGGATCAGGTCATTAGCACACAGATTGTAAAGGTGTCCATTGATTTCCATGAAGTATTTGACTTGATGAAGAAATCATTGTTTCTTTCTAAAATCCAAGTCTTGTGACATCTCTTGAGTGAGAAGATATGTGAGAATGCCATTATACCATGTTTCTTTTGTAGGTGTTTATTTACTTATTGCTCCTATAAATAGGAGTTCGTCTCAAAACTTATTAGAGAGAGGGAACTCCTCCTCTTTATTATCCCATCTTAAGCGAGAGAGGTGGTTAGCAACCACATTGTCGATTCCTTTTTGATCTCCCATAGTGAGATTGAATTCTTGGAAGATCACAAGCCACCGTATGACATGAGGGCTTACTATTGTCTTATTTATGAGGAAGCATATTGCACTATGATTTGTATGCATAAATACATTGTAACCAAGGATAGAGTGCTTGAAATTTTCTAACATGTACACCACTACCATTAGTTCTTTCTCCATGATGGTGTAGTTTAATTGTGCTGCCAAAATGCTTCAACTTATGTAGTGGATGTAGTATGGATGTTTCTTATCATCCATCTACATGAGCAATGCTCCAAAGGCATAGTTACATGCATCTATCATGATATGGAAAGGTGTAGACTAGTCTAGTGCTTATAGGATTGGTGTTTCTATGAGTTTCTCCTTTAATTGTTTGAATGCATGTTCACATTCCTTAGTCCAAATAAAAGGTGCATCTTTCTTTGTAAGCTCTACCAACAACTTTGCGATCTTAGATAAATTCTCTATAAATCACTGGTAGTAGCCAATGTGTCCAAGGAATGATTGGACATATTTAATGGTCTTTGGTTAGCGTGTTATCCCTTGGATTATCCTTACTTTTTCTAGGTTTACCTCAATCCATTTTTGCAAAATTCGATGCCCAAGAATAATGCCTTCTTGGACCATGAGATGGCTATTTTGCCAGTTGAGCCATAGGTTTGTTTCTACACATCTCTTCAGTATTTGCTCAAGTCGATCTAGGGCTTGCTCAAATGTAGCTCTGTAGGTGGAAAATTCATCCATAAAGACTTCAACACCACTATCGATATGCTATTGAAAGATACTAAGGACCAAGCATTAAAAGGTTTTAGGGAACATTTCATAGAAAAAATGACATCTTACAATATGCAAAAGTCCCCTAGGAGCTCATGAATGTTTTCTTGGCCTAATATTCTAGTGCAATTTGGATTTGGTTATAATGACTATACCCATCCAAGAAACTATAATAACAATGCCTTAATATGGTATCTAACCCTTGATCTACAAATGGCAAAGGAAAATGACCTTTAAACATTGCCATATTCAACATCCTAAAGTCGATGCAAACCTGCCATTTGCCATCCTTCTTTGGTACAATTATGAGTGGATTAACCCACTCAATATCCACAATTGGATAAATGAACCCCACCTTGAGGAGTTGCTCAATTTTCTCCTTGATGATATGCTTCAATTTGTGATTTAGCTACCTTTGTAGCTACCTTCTAGGCTTTAGAGCCAGGTTGGTGTAGATGTGATGTTGGCATATCCTAGGATCAATTATTGGTAGCTCTGGATATGACCAAGTAAAGTCTATTGACCATTTATTCACCACTTTCAATAACTTTTCTTTTTGTTTAGGAGTAAGTTTGACATTAATTATGACCAGTTTACCATTCTTTAAAAATGCATACTCCATACCAACTGGTAAAGTTTTTAGTTCTAAAGGATTTCCAACTCTCCCTAATAGGTATCTTCATCTTCATCAAAGAGTTGGGAATGAACTTGTTCAATCTTATCCATGCCTTCAACATATGCACATGTTAAGCTCTTAGTTGGTTCCATGCATATTGTGTTGCTATTTGAATTAGCTATCAACCACTAGGTGCCCTCTTGCTTTGTGACTACTTCATATAGAAAAATTTGAATGTTTATTTCTTATGTACATTGATTGAATGCCTTAATGTATGTGCTCTTGATAGACCAAATCTTTTGCACGCAATTGCACTCATTATCACTATACACAAGTCATGGAGTACACTTCTTCTCAATTTTTCCTAGCTCATTTTCCTTGGATATTTCTAAAGATAGGTCTCGTATACCTATTCTTGCATCGACCATGCTTAAGAAAGCTCTTCCCATGATGATGGGAAAGTCATTTTTGCAGTTGTTTGCCTTAATTACCAGAAAATCACTAGGATAGGACCATCCACAAATTGTGGTCACAATGTCCTTTAATAAGCCCAAAGGGATAGTAATTGACTGATCTGCTAATTCCAGATGAATGTTGCTCTTCTTAATAGGTGGTAGGTTCTAGGCCTTATACATGTCATGGGAGATGAGATTAACTTTGAAACTAGAGTCAAGAAGAGCTTTGCATGGCTCTTGTCCAGAAATTTGTAGATAAATGAGTGGACTTCCTGGATCATATCTTTTTGTAGGAAGGTTGCCAGCCTTGATCCAGTCATAAACAACATGAGTTAACATTATAGCATGGATCCTAGGTGGCACTTGGTTTGAAGGGCACTTGAAGGTATTTGATGTAGAGGATGAGGGTGCTAGAGATGCAAGGTGATTAGCCAGACTATATTGTGAGGGCTAAAGAGGAATATTGGGTTGGAAGAAAGGTCTTTTCCTTGATTGATTGTCTAGACCACTTAGCTAAAAAATTGGTTGTGAGTGTACAACACTTATAGCACTATGTTGTTGCGGTTGTGGAGGAATCTCACCCTACATGGACGAAGGGGGAGGTAACTAGGTTGAAGGTGGAGGTGTATTTGTAGAGGGATGCAGAGGATGATATGGATATGAATATGGGTTTTTTCCTTGAGTAGATGGTGAATGTGTTCAGTGATACTTTAGAGGGTAATAGTAATGTTGGAATGATGTATGGCTTGCAAAACTTCTAAGGGAGATGGGTTGCTTAACATAGTACCCATATGGATCTAGTTACCTATAAGGGTATTGCTGCCTTGGTGGTGGTATTCCCAATGATTGTGGTTGATACCACTATTGGTATTGTTCATAAGGCTGTGAAGGAGTTCCACTTGGTAGTAAGCTTGTTGTTGTTGGTGGAACTATTGTGGATTGCCTTGATGATAAGGTAGCTGTCTTGGAGCTTGCCTATGTGCTAGGTGAGGATTCAATATGTACACTCTAGACTTTTGTAAGTGTGATATCATAAGGTAACATCCATTTGGATTTTCGTATTGGCAAATTTCACATTTAGTTTCATCATTAGAGTTAGACTCCACAATTTCCTATACTATAGCAACCTTGCCCTTACCTCTTTGGTAGGCATGTTCAGCTTCTTTTCACTTCTTGTGATTATGATCACTACTTTGATCTTTGGATTCTTCAATAATATTTAAAGTAGTTTAAAAGTTTTCATCCAAAGCATCTCATAACTTTTCAACCTTGGTTAAAATGTCCAAAACAGATTTTTGGATGGGCAAGGTCTTTCTATTCACCACTTCATCAAGTGGTGACTCCTCCTCATCACAAAATCAGACCTCTCATTTTTTGATGGATGGGTTCTTATTATACTCTTTAGCACTTTCCCTTTTTCGTAACTCACCTTCTTCTTTTACTACCTACTCAATTAGCCTCTAGATATGATGAGATCTCAATTTATACAATCTTCCTTTGGCATACACCCCAAGGATTCTTCTTGTTTTTACTCTAAGCCCATCTATAATGTGGAGAGATTTTTCCCTTTGAGAATAATCATGGCTAGGACATCAGTGTAGGAGTGAATAGTATTAGCCCATGATGGCATCCAAGGGTTCATGTGATCCTTGTTTCCAGCCTTGGATTTGCCTTCTCAAATTAGATACTCTAGAGTATGTTTGATATCTATCATTGAATAGTTCCAACATGGTACTCCATCTGTGGATAGATTTCAGCTCTAAGGTTTGGTACCAACTTTCAGCTTTCTTAATGAGTATCCTTGGGAAAGGCTTGAGTTTCTACCATTTATTCTCTATCTTCTGTAGAGCACAGGCATCATGAAAAGCTTGTAGATGTGTTTTTGGATTAGAGTTGTATCCCCCCTCAAATCTTCGAATATTGTTCATGTCTAGGCACTTGATCCAACTACCCTTCATATGCCTAGTTGGGATTTTCACTACCTCCATAATGTTGAGCATCCTTTGATTTTCCAATAGAGGTTCATCATCATTGCTGCATCAATGATGCTGATGATGGTTTTGGCCACCCCTTTGATTTTAGTGGCCTTCATGATCATTGTTATCTCGATGGTCACCTTCATCATGGTTGTTGCAACTGCAGCTTCCATGAGAACTGTGAGATGAAGAGAAATGTTCAGAATCAAATGAAGAGCATGAAGAGGAAGGTGGACTACCACTGCCACCATGGTGTCTATGATCACTCTTATGCTTATTACAATCAGCATCCTTAGATTCCTTATTATTGTGGTATTTACCTGAGTCCCTACCTTGGCTATCACTTTTTCTTGAACCTAGTTTATGAATAGTCAATCGCAAGGTTAGGTTCACATCCTTGCCATCTCTAACAGGGGGTGGAGAATCTTCATGTTGAGAACCTTCCAAAGGAGGATCCTCACTATCATCTAGGTTTAGTAGGAATAAGGGACTGGTGTAATGTTTTCCCTTTGTAGATTCATAGAGTTTCTCTTGATGTCAATTTCATTTGTATTATGTTTCATTGGGATAGTAGTTTTGAGTGTCATATCCATCCACAATGTATTCTTCGTGAAGATTTGCTATTCCCAACTTCTTAAGGGTTTTGAATAGTATCCCAAGCACAGATCAATTCGGGAGCAAGATAACATTGCCCTCCATATCATGCCATCACAGCTGTTCATCTTGATGTAGGATGAAGGTGAAGTTTAGCACAAACTCATCTAGATGAGTGTATACCACCTTGCATTCTTATGGAACTAGTGGTTTGGTATCCTCATGCTTGCAAGAAGAAGAAGAAATTTTGCAAAACAAAATAAAAACAAAATTTTCAATGTGCTTTTTATAATTTTATGTATAGTGGGAATGATATTGACCTTAAGGTTTGTACAATGATCTTAGGGGTATTCACTTAGACATAAATAGCACACATTCCACAAACAAAGTCCTCAGCAACAACACTAATGATGAGTGGTGAGGTACCCCTATGCCCAACCATACGAATCACAAAGCATTCATGCGTGACTTGGTTGAATTCCACAAACTTTATCATTTTTAGTGCACTAGTCCTTTATGAAGTGAATCTAGCCTTAAGGTCAATTGTTGTCTTCTCAATTACACTTGTAACATTCATTTGTATGACTAAGTGTAATTGAGGCATTCAATTTTTATCATTTTGTGTTTTATAAGTTGGTACTCAAATGTAGATAAAAGGAATTTGATTAACTAATCTAAATTAATTAATTAACTAGCATTTAACTCATCCTAACATAAGCATCTGATCCCACTTTCTGTACACATCCTAAACCCACGTATCTGCTACTAGACGACCAAGTGCTACACTATTAGGTGAACCAAGCAATAATGCTATTAGGATTACCAAGTGAATACATGTTATGCTCGAAGTGGTTGTACTTATGTGTGTAATCTATTTGGCTTAATTGCTTCATTAATGTAATAATTGGAAAATATTTAATAACTAATTGAAATCATTTAATAAATAATTGGAAATTGTAAATGCATAAATAAAATAGCAAATCTATTCGAAGTGTTGCAAGGTTTATCAAAAAGCTCATCTTTATTGTCACACACATTGTCATGCTCAGGTACAATAATGCTTGAATAAAGATCCATACACTTAATGAATCCTACTACGAGCACTTAGGAAAAAATTCTAACTTTTAAGTGGAAAAAATGCAAGAGCTCTGCTGCAACTACTATCTCTACTTACCATAAATATGGCTACAAGCACGTATTTATAGTTGACTATAGGCACTATGTCGACAGGGCCATGTCGGTGCATGATATGATGCATCAACTAGGTCTTGTCAACGAGGCCTAAATGACAAGGCCACATCGACAAGGTTTCATTAACACAACCAATAGAATGTGACTCATCAGGGGTCTTACTAGTTTTGGACCAAGGGATTTATCATTCGAATCGTAGTGCAATCCAGTCGTAAGTTTTGAAGACTATGTTAGGTGAATTGCCAAGAACACTCACATATGTCATTGCATTCAGAAAATGTAAGATATATTATAATACATATGATACAATTCAATTCCATGTAATCATAGAGAGAGAAAGAAAAGGAAATATTTATGATTTTATATTTTATAATTTCTATATATTTTAAAGTTATAAAGAGCAAAACGAAAATAAACACACATGCATCACAATCCTACTTGGGGATAGGGGAAATGCTTACACACACACACACACACGTGTTGCAATCCCTCAAGGGATAGGTGCAACACCACACACAAAATGTAATAAAATAACTCTTAGTCATAACCTTGATAGCCCAACATCATGATGTATAGTTGTGACCTCCTTAGGTAAGGTTGAGTCATTTTAGCCTAGGAGAATGAAAAATAAATAAATAAATATTTTTAGGATTCTAATGTTTTATAATGTTTTAGGTATTTTAAAGGTTTAATGTATTAATGATAAAAAAGAGTTAAAACAATCTGCTTTATTTACCATGCAAACACTAGACTCTACACCAACTAAATGGCTCTAGGCTACATAAGCAAGGTAGCACTCTAACAAAGTATAACACTCAAAACACATAAAAATAGGGAAGGAAATTAACTTACACAAGAGAGGAAGAGCTCTTCACACAATTTGAATGTCATAAGCCCAAGAAAATGAGTAAGTCAAACTTGTTTTTGTGTGAGATCTCTCCTCAGGTATTTATAGTTTTCACGTGGGAATGGAGAGGATTCATCAATTCTTGGATAGAAATGGAGACTCATTGATGCCATACTAATGACCCAAAGTTACACTATAGGTAAGGAAGATCATGCAGGGGGTGCATAAGCACCTTAGCACTAATACAATAAGTGCATGGTCTATGCTGATGTAGCAGGTGCACTAGTGTAGGGTAGTTAGCACACCTCCCTCATTTACTACAATTGATTACTTTCCTACCAAAATTAGCTGGAACTTAAAGGAACATGCAAGAATGACCCCAAGACATCCAAATAAAGTTGGAATTGTCCTAAAGGGCTTAGAATCAAGCATGAAACCTTGGAGTGCAACATGAGAGGCAAGGATGCATTGTCGAGGATCAATAACCTTAACCTAATGCACTAGACTATAAATACTAGGTACACAAAACACTCCCTTGGATTCAAGGCTTATAATTGACATATAAATTGCCACTGGATGCTTCATCATTCCCCCACAACTAGATAAATCTAGTTTCATAGTTTTAACATTTGAGAAAAAATGATTAAGACTAGACACATAACAAGGTCAATGTGAAGGAATAATTGTACAAATACTTTGACACATGACTCATTACAAGACTACCGCTTGAGAAGAGAGAGACCATGGAATGATGGTTGGAAAGAAAAGTCCCCTGGTATGCCTACAAAATTGAAGGCACCTCTAGCATGATGGATGATCTTCAATATAACCTTTTTTATTTGTATTCATCATCAATTATTGTGCATGTCCCTCACTTAGGATCATGCAACGTGACTACTTCACCTTTGAATCTACCTTTCAAGAAAGGTTCTCAGGTTTTGAACCAAAAGAGTTTTCTCCAAGTGGTACTAAATGATGTTGTCCTCCTAAGCTCAAGGTGCACCTACCAGGGCATACTAGACTACAACAATGCTAAACCATTATTAAAAATTGTTAAGAATTAAACCATTATTAAAAATATCATGCATGAATATAACAATAAGTATAATCCCCAAGGAAAGCACAAAGAAAAACTTTACAACTCAACTCCAAACATGTACATGAGTATGACAATGAGATAAGACTAAAAAGCACATACTCAACAATGTTTCTTTTCCATAACTAAGTTACAAGACGACAATCTTGGACAACATCAACTAACAACATGCACTAGAGAACACTAATACAACAACTACATATGTAAGCATGGAAGATAATAAACTAAGAAGAGTCTTAAAAAGTTGTGACACCAATACCAAGGCAAATGAAGATAATTAGACATGCAAGCAAGAAGTGAAAGTGGGAGAGGGTAGTCCTGGTTAAATCATTAAGCTCATTACATCACAACCACACATGTAGAAAACAAACTAAGTGCCCAATTCCATGCAACCATAATCATCCAGGGCGTTAAATCTTGAGCTCACTCACTCACAATTCCATGCCACTAATGATTCACAAGTGTGTCCTTCCCATAGCATGTTCTTATCTTTGTCATCCTTGTGAAACCTATTGATGGAACACTAATGGATTACCAATAACTAATGAGATGTTAGCATTCAATGCGAGTCCATCCCTATGGATGATCAATCCTATCCTTCACTTTGCCTAGTCAACTTCTTGCCACACACAACAATGTATAAGATATGGAATGAAATGAATGGAAAATTCATGATGGATAAGAGATGAAGAGAGTGTGCAACATCACTAGATCCCCAAGCAACCATTCAATTAGCTTATGGAGCACATGAGCATGTCCTACCCACTGTGAGAGATCCATTACTACATCCCATTATTGTTACTCATCCATCCAGTAGGGATAGTTCTCCAAGTTCCCCTTCCAAATGTAAGGTTACACCTATCACCACTAGTGCCATGTAGCCTTGGATATTTCACAATCTAATCCTTGGTAAAATCAAACCAAGGCAACATGTCACAAAACATCTAGAGGTTAATATTTGTTTTGCCTCCATCCATGCATGTATGCATGGTAGGCTCCTTGAATTTTGCTATACCAAAATCCTCCTATTAATCCCTCAAGCTATGCTTACTGATCCTAATTTGAATAGAGATTACAAAACCAACTAAGAAACTATGGAGACAACCATGATCTGGGTTAACAATTGTAAATTTTGACCCTTGAAAATAAATGAATTTAGGAATCAGGTGGAAGAAACACTTGAAATTACCAAAGTTCACTAAGGGAGAGACTTGTGGGCCTTCTTGACTGAGTAGGGATGAGGTAGGAGATTGTCATGGACTATTACATTAATTCAAGTGATCCAAACAATGGGTTAAATATAAAAAAGACTTACATGGGTATTAGTTCAATCACCTTTTTGGCTTAGTTGAGTAATTACATTATTAACCTAAGATGGTAAAAATATCAATTTGTATGGGCCAATAACCATGAAATCACATTGCTCTTCTCATCACCTCTTCTTCTTCTTATTGTTCAATATTTTCATCTTTTTATGTGTTTTCTTTTCTTTATCTCTTTATCTTTTTTTTTCACATCTTTTCTTTTACATTTTTCTTTTTATGAGCAAAGGATTTTTGAAATTGCTATCGAAACAATTAGGATGTTGGATCACTACCTGGGTTTCTTAACTTACATGATGGGAAAATGCATCCCACATCCCATGGAATACATAGGTTTGAAAGATTACAAACCTCTTCTAACCAAGGTGGCTAGGCAAGACAACATGTGCACCTTGGTCCAATCACATTGATTAGACCCATTCACTAGTCACAAGGACCCTCTATGGCACATCCTTTTCCTTCTAGTGACCAAGCACTATTTTGGGATTTCGGAGCTTACACCCTAAGGTGTGGACCCCCCAACTGCCCATAGTTCCCTTAGCGCTAGCTTCAACAACTTGCAATGTGAGTCTAAGCTCCCCACTAAACCTAAGACTAGTTCACCAAGGATGGATAGAAGAAAATGGGTGGATGAATATTTTTTTGTGGACATTCCATTAGTCAAGGCTCCACATTTGACCATTTGATATTCCTGCATAATCATCACATCTATAACTCACCCATTTGCCATTGGCTTATTAGGTGAGCATTCATAAAGCACATTAATTGGTTTTCCCATACACACATAAACATACTTAAGAAAAGGAAAAGAGCATGAATGATTAATTGTTAAGCTCAAAAATATAAAGAGTACTAACTAAACACACAACCTTTATCAAGACGCATAAGCAGAATAGCAAAATGGAATGAAAAAAATTTAACATGGCATTAAACCCCAAAATTGGTAGTTTAAAAACCTTACTTACATATTTTTAATTATTTAATTAGTGTTTAATTAATATTTATTTTAGTTATTTTAATTTGTTTTAGTTTATTGTATTTTAGTTTATTATAGTGATGAGTATTAGTTTATTAATTTTTATGCACTAAAGACTCAAACCAAAGGTGCAAGTTTTGTTGGTAGGTAGCCATGTGGTGGTAGTTGAATAATCCAATTCCTTAATCTATACTAGTGTTATGTTTTCTAGTTTTGTTTTTGCAGCAATAACAGGAATGCACATTGAGGATTTATGGTGGTAATGGAGCTACAACTTGGATGTTGGCGTTGTAATGTGGGTGTGCTGCTCAATCAACTATGTTCTTTGACCATGCAATTGAAATTGCTTCCTACACATTACCTTGATGGAGATTGTTAGTTTTTTGTAATGAACATTACATAGATAATGCAGCATGGTTCCTAGCCATTTTTACAAATGCACATTCTTGTAGTCATTACCTACACATGGGTGGTGGGAGTTACGTGTTTCTTTGTCACGTGATCGATGAACATTATAGTGAATGTTACCTATGTGGGTGGTGGTAGTGTATGTTACAATGGATGTTACACATGTGTAGTAATTTCCATGGCCATTACACATTGGTGGTGGCTCCTCATGTGCTAGACTAGTCCTTATAAATTCCTTGGATAGATGTAATAGAGGGATAGAGAATAGAAAAAAGGATTGAAGAGATGGAGAGAGGATACTATTGAGAGAACCACACTAGATTAGAATTTTTGTTTGTGCACAAAATTTTGAAGGAAGAGTGTTGATGCTTTATGGAAATTAACCAACAATGTTTTAAGATTGTGAAGTTGTTGCACTATGGAGACAACAAAGCAGGGTCATAAATTAGGTGACGTCTACTTTGTAATCTTCCATATTTCTTATAAATTTATTTAAATTAAATTTGGTTTAATTAATTTTATTCATCTTTGAACTTAATGTTATAAGTTAAGATGAATATTGTTGATTTTACTTATGGGTAACAACTATAAGTGTGGTGTTCTCAATTGAATCTAGATCCAATTGTTAGTTTTATGTCTTGATGATCTTTTTACTTTAAACCATTCCTTCATGGGATATGACTCGTGGGTCAATCACAAACAGAGTGATAATTTCTACAACGAAAGAAATGAAGATAAAGATTAAAGGTATCCAACATCAAATTTTTCTTGGCTTGTCAATTTGCCACCGTTGCCGAGACAACTAGTAGAGTTAATCATCATCAAGAGTTCTGTATGTTTTAATTATAGTTTGTAATTTCATATTGTAGGTATATTTTATTTTATTTTATGTTTTTTTATTTAAGTAATTTGAGAAATGGTTTCTTCTACTTTTTTTTCTTACATTAAAAAATCCAAAAATAAAGAAAAATCCTAGGAATCAGCTCCTTTTATTGTACAACCAGCTAAAACTGTTAAAAAAGTTGCAGTAAAAGTTGTGATAGTAGGAGTTATTAAATCATTTTGTAAATTCTTAGGAATGGTGTCCCATGAATGTGCCAACGAAGAATGCTCTTGTTAAATGAAAACAACAAAGCAACTAAAGAAACCAACACAAATTCAACCTTCTAGGAGCCCTCTTAGCCTTTATAAACATACAAAATCTGCTCAAAAACAAGACTAAGAGGAACCAATATAATCAAGATTTTATTTTTCTTCTCCTTTGACAATACGAAATCCCAAAGAAAAAACACAACATAATTTTTTCTATATCTATTAATCCTCTATTTGATATTCCAAGTACAACCATGAGTTCAACTACAAGGGCACGATCTCAAAATCTAAGTACTATCCTAATATGAACTTATGTGACCACAATTGGAGGTATTACCCAACCAATAAGTACTTTGAATTTACAAACTCCATCACTAGTCTCTATTTCTATACCAAATCCTATAGTAACCCCAATAGTTACCTCTACTTACACAATGGGATCATCTTCACATCATATACCTCTTTCATTTTCCTTAGGTTCAATTCTTCTCTCCTTTGGTAGTTTGAGTTCCAATGTTCCAATTGGTCATCCCTACCCAGGACAAACCCTTGGGGAGTTATTGAATCAAATAACATCCATTATTCCTCAAGGGCCATTAGCTTTTCCATAAGGAAGAGATGTAGAGGTTAAAAATATTCATTTATTACCTATCTTTAAAGAAACAAATGATGAGAATAAGATTACCCACATAAGAGAATTTGAAACAACATTAGTCATGTTAGCCCCTCAGAGTGGGGATAGAACTAAGATGATTGCTTTTAAATCAATCTTAAAGGGCAAAGCTAATTTTTGGGTAAAAACCCTTAGAACACAAATTAGTTCATGGGATGAATTTAAGAATGCTTTTCTACAAAGATTTCTTTCTAATGATAGGATATATTCATTAAGGAAGAAATTAATGAGTTTTATGCAACATGAGGATGAAGACTATAAGAGTACCTTTGATAAATTTAAAGGATTATGCTTAAAAAATCCAAACCATGGATTCCCAACCCATTAATTAATTCAAATGTTTATAGAAGGCTTATTACCATATTGTAGGTAAAATATTGACTTTGCATGTGGAGGAAATATTTTAAATGTGACTCTAGAAGATGGTTGGAGATTCATAGATTCGTTAGTAGATCAAAGTAAACGTTGGCCAAAACCAAATATTATGTAAGGCATGACTCAAAAAATAGAATAGTTAAATAAAAAAGTGGATGAGTTGACATAATTAATTGAAAAAAAAGCTCATGGAATTCAAGGAGAAATGTGCAACATTTGTGGTAGTCCCCAACATGACCAAACAACTTGCCCAACCTTGTTCTATTATCAAGAGGAAATGCAAGAGTCAGTAAAGGCTTTTCAACAATTTAAGAGCCAAACAACAATGAACTTTCCCCAATGATCATTTTTCCAACAACAATATCCTTAATAATATCCTTAAAATAACATCAGGTTATTTAAGAATCTAACTAATGAACACTTGGATAAACTCACCCAAAGCCTTACTTCCTTCATAAAAGAAAGTAGACAATTCATGAGTGAGACTAGAAGGAGATTTCAGGACTTAGTGAAAAATGCCAACCTAAACCAAATCCTACATCTTAAAGGAAGTGTAAAGAGTAATTACATTCCATCACTACAAGGAGTGGAAAAAAATTGAACCTAAACCCCAAAGGAAGGTGAGATTTCAAGAGGTAGGGAGACAAGAAAAAATTCAGCCACAAATAGTAAATGAGGAAGATCAACCAACTAGGGAAAAAGAACAACCATTATTCTCTAAGCAACTAGTTTTACCTCCTATCCCTAAATGATTACAAGAGGATTTTATAACTAAAGCCCATTTTGAAAAAATGTTTAGTGAATTGTATTTGCATATCCCTTTAGAAAAAGTAGTAAAAGACATACCTCTTTACATCAAATACTTAAGGGAATTATGCACTAGGAGAAGAAAGGAAAAAATTCCTAAACAAGTTTATTTGGTTGACAATCTTTCTCAACTTATACAAAATCATGAGATTCCAAAATACCAAGATCTTGGAGTCCCTACCATCCCAATCAAAATAAATGGCTAAGTAATTAAAAATGCCCTATTGGATTTAGGAGCCAGCATTAATATCATGCCTCTTGAAATGGCTAGGTCACTTGATATACAAGATATTAAAGGAGTAAACATGATAATATCATTGGATGATGGTTCAAATGTAAAACCCATAGTAATATTAGAAGACTTGATAATTGAGGTAGAAAAAGGAAAGTACCCAATTGACTTTGTTGTTTTGGAAGTAAAAGATCCTTATTGTTTTCCTATTATATTAGGTAGACCTTGGTTAGCAATAATTGATGCCATAGTTAATTGTAGATGTAGACAACTTCAAATTTTCTTTGTCAATCTTACTTTTACACTAAATATATATGATAAGGTAAAAGAAGATCATTTAAATGTAGACTTGAAGGAAGCAAGAATGATCTACACTTTACCCACTTCAACAATGGCACAAGATAGGGAAACCTTAGTGTTGAATAATTTTGAGGAAGAACCTTTAAATCTCTCAACTAAAGAAAAATAAGATCTCCTTGACTAGATTTTGAAGTTGTGTTCAGGGAATATTGGAAAAATAATTCAACCAAAAAATAAAGATTCCTTAGATCTTAGAGAACTACCTAGTACACTTAAGTATGTTTTCATATATCATAATAAACCATTAATAATAAATTCCCAACTTACTAAGGAGTAAGAAAGAAAATTATTAGAAGTTCTACGTAGAAAATCTAAGGCATTTGCATGGAGTTATGAGGACCTTCACCAAGGAATCTCATCCAACATCTACCAACATCATATCTATCTAGAGGATAATGTAAAACTAGTAAGAATTCTGCCAAGACAAATTAATTTAGCCTTAAAAAAATTGTTAAGGATGAAATTTCAAAACTTTGGAAAGACAGAATAATTTATCCAATAGTTGATAGTGAATGGGTAAGCCCCATTACAGTAGTTCCAAAAAAGGATGGAAAATGGAGAGTCTATGTAGATTATAGAAGGTTAAATTAAAATATAAAGAAAGACCATTTTCCACTATCATACATAGATCAAATTCTAGAAAAATTAGAAAGACATGAATATTATTGCTTTTTAGATGGATTTAGTGGTTACAATTGATGAGTGGTGAGGTACCACTACACCCAACCATACGAATCACAAAGCATTCACGTGCGATCTGGTCGAGTTTTGTGAACTTTATTGTTTCTAGTGCACTAGTCCTTTAGGAAGTGAATCTTACCTTAAAGTCAACCATTGTCTTCTGAATTACACTTGTGATGTATATTGGTATGGTTAAGTGTAACTGAGGGATATGATTTTTATCATTTTGTATTTTATGGTTTGGTATTCAAAGGGAGATAAAAGTGATTATATTAACTAATTTAAATTGACCAATTAACTAGTGTCTAACTAGTCCTAACATAAGCATTTGGTCTCACTTTCTGTACACATCCTAAACCCACGTATCCACTATCGGGTGACCAAGTTCTATGCTACTAGGCGTACCAAGAAATAATGCTACTGGGATTACCAAGTGAATACGTGTTATGCTCGAAGTGGTTGTACTTATGTGTGTAATCTATCTTGCTTGATTGCTTCATTAACTTAATTTTTGGAAGACATTTAATAAATAATTAAAAATATTTAACAAATAATAGAGAACATTAAATGCATAAATAAAATATTTAATCTATCCAAAGTGCTACAAGGTTTATTAGAAAGCTCATCTTTATTGCCAAACACATTGTCATGCTTAGGTACAACAATGCTCGAATAAAGATTTGTACACTCAATGACTCCTACTGTAGGCACTTGGGAGAAAAATTCTAACTTTCAAGTGGAAAAATTGTAAGATATTCACTGCAACTACAATCTCTCATGCCATAAATGTGGCTAGTGGATGTGTATTTATTACTGACTATAGATACTATGTTGATGGGGCCACATCAATGTATGATATGATGCATTAACTAGGCCTTTTCAACAAGATCCAATCGATGAGGCCTTGTTGATGTACCCAATAGAAATGTAACTCATCATATCCCCATGACTAAATGAAAACTCATTCTCAAGTTCTTTTACAAAATTGGGAAGGTATGGGATTATTGACTAACTTTTCTCAAATAAAAAAAATAGACTAACTTGACAAAAATGGGGTGCCTAGGTGTACGGATCAACACATTACAAAAAGTGATGGTGTTTAGGACACAAAATTGGATACCTTAGCATGATTTTTCAAAACTAGACAACATTTTCCTTGATGATGTGAAGCTTGATGGAGAAGATCAGATGATCCTAGGCAGTGGTGATTCTTGAGTCTCCAAGGGACCTTCACTGGCTTCACACATGGGTAGTGGTTGAGGTGGTTACGATTGTCTTGCTACTTCTGCAACTTCAAGTGAAAGGAAAAAAGCATCCAACAATGCTTTCATTTTTTCCTCCTTACTCTTGGGATCATGCATCGTCCATGTAGCTTTGCCAATGTGGGTTAGAATGGACACATCCCAAGGACACGGGATTGTGGGAAATATCTCCTTTGTATTAATGAAATAGGTAGCAAACTATTTGAATTAAATGTTGAACACCCTGACTAAGTCCTTCAGCTCCTAGTAGTCATTCATCTATTTGGCTATGTTCTTGGTAATTAATCATTGATCTCTGAACCATGCTCTAAGAACTTTGAGTTTAGCATTTGTAATCTAAAGCTTTTGCTTGGTGTCTTTGTGATGCTTGAACTTAGGCTCATATAACAGATATGAGCTAGCCACTTTATTTTATAACTCTGACCATAGTTTTCTAGCAATCAGCATTGCCAGGTTTGCATATCAAAGATTGCCAAACTCCATATATTATGTCATTTCTTTGATTTGCAACTCCTTCAAGTGGATCTTTGCTTTGTTGTAGGCATCGATTCCATCAATGATGGATTGCTAGACTTCTCTTCCTTGTTGGATTTCTAGAGGGGAGGGCTTCCTTCATTTTTTCCTTCATCATCTGAATGTGTTTTTCATTGACTTCCTTCTGCAAGCCAACCTAGTCTCTGTATTGATTCTTCATTTTTTCAAACTTAAGGACTTCATTCTTCTAGGTGGTGATCTCGATGGCAGACTTCTAGTGCAAGGCATGCACCTTCTCCATTGATAGATTTTGATTTTCTATGGCCAATCTCCTCAATTCAATGTTCACCTTGGCAAGCTACTCCTGCTATTGATGAATAAATTCCTACATTTTGTCCTTCTAAGCATCAACATTATGTAGGTGATAATTCTATGTGATCAGGGTCTCATTCTCTTGGCACGTCTATGCCAAGTCCTTCTGAATTAAGTACATTTTTGCTTCAACTATGGACTAGTTAAGGATGGACATTACTACCTCCTCCTTAGCCTTCTAGAATCATTCTTGAAGCTATTTGAAAGCCTCATCTCTTCTTACTGCTAGGTTGAGGATCATAGGATCTGCAAGTTAGGCATGTAGTTCAAAAACCTTTGTAGCTAAGCATTGATTTTGTTCTTTGGTTGTTTTGATTTACCCCTCCAAAATAATTCATTTTTCCCTTGCATTTAGCAACTCTAATGGGGTTGTAGTGATGTCTTCTGGAAAATCAAAGACATTCAAAATCAATTGCCTAGTTCCCACAAGTTGTTCCAGTAATTCTTCATGCTGGGCTATGTTTAGCTTTTGGTTAATCGTGTGTATGGATGTCTACACATCTTGAAGTGTAGATACATTTGGTTTAGATGTTGTGGGTGTATTTAATACTTTAGTGACATAATCAAAAACAACTTCAGAAACTGTCTCCTACCCTTAGTGTTGCATTACCAAGATAGTTTCCTCTTTGCCTTCCTCCAAACACACCAAGAAAGTTACAACATTTCTATAGATTTCTAGGAATAAATAATGTTGTGATAAAGATATTATCACCTTTTGAGTATTGGGATCTAACCTTGTAGGTAGTTGTGTTCATTGGACAAAAACGATTGGTCCACCCTTATCCATCTGACTAACTGTTTAGGCCACCTCATTAAGGTGACTCATTGCTAGTCGGTACACAGATGGATTTACCCCACTCGTTCATGTACGTTGCTCTTGTTCACTCAAGAGCTATTCTTGGATTTTGGGTAGATACTCAATGGGTACGTAGGCCTTCAGCGTTATTTCTTAAGTGGGTGGTGGTGGTGGTTACTCCTCTGATTGGGTCATCGCTAGCATCTTCTCCTTCATGAACTTGGACCATGAGGCCAAAGGAGCATGCATGATTGTATCATTGGAGTAGTAGAAAATACCTACCCTTTTATAGAGTTTTCAGATGAGGCATGAAAAGGGTAGGGTTTTTTTTTCCACATTCATTTTCTTTGAAACGCTTCTCAATCTCCAAGTAGAGTAGTTGTGGAAGGTTTACATGAAATTTCCTACTTAAAGTGGTGCATGCTTGGGCAAAGAAGGCAGTCACCTTGCTTGGCCTCACCATTGGATTAAGGTGATAGGCCAAAATTTTGAAATAAATTTGCTCTATTGATGTGAGTGCATCGTACTCCTTACGATCAACCCCATAGCATTGTTGGGTCCACTCCCTCTTGCCCTCAAGATCACCTTGCATTGATAGCTCCTCCAGCTGTATTATGATGTCAAGCAACCCTAGTGCCTATGAAATAGCTTCTGCCAAGTAGGAAACTTGAATATTTAATTTTGACAATAGACCCCGACCTTCTATTATTCTAATAGAGGTATGTCTCTTCCATGTACCACTTCCCATTGGATGTTATTATTGGCCACATGGGAGAGATTTGTAGTTGAGTCTTGACATCTATTAGAGCTTTCTTATGAATGGCCCGAAGTTGATCTCCTAAAGAATAGATTGTTTAATTTCTTGGGACTTGATGATGTCAAGATAGGCTTGAGTCAAAGTGACCTCAAGCCTTAGCACGGGTCCAAGCACTTCTTCTCATTGTGATTCTTCAGTAGGCACTTCTTCTGGAATCTATCAAATAGATTCTAATTTGGACTCCTCATGAAGAGGTCCCATTGCATGGTTTACCTTTGGCAGTTCTTGGACTTATTCCTATTGGCCCTTCCAACTCTGGGCCATTTCTCCCATGGTTGAGAAGGTTCTCCTTCCTATGGGTGTTTTGGTTTGGGTTCCATTTGTGAGCACGATAAAACCATGGGTTAGTAATCGTTATGTAACTTAAAGCAGTTAGGATACCTTTATCCTTAAGGATAGTTACACTTTGGCTAACTTGTGATTATGGTTGATTTAATTACTCCAATTATCATTTTATTCATGTGCTATTATTAATAAATCATATTAGAGCTTGTTGGAAGGGTTAACTGTTGAAAAAGTTTATGTTTATATGTGGTTAAGGTTTTAATCCTTTGGGGGGGGGGGGGGGCGCTAGAAAAATTTTCATCAAAAACCTTAACATTTGTGGCTCCCGTGATAAGGATCTTACCTTTGGTAAGTGCAGAGTTGAAGAACAGAGTAATTTGGTCATATAGTTGGGAAGTTATGGGCTCTAGAAGGTTTTGGGCTCTAAAAAATTGCAAAAACTCCTCATGTGTTATGAGAAAATGAAAAAAAGTTTCTAAGTGCATGGTGGTATATGTAGGATTTTTTCATTGCATTAATGAGGCCTAGTCAACTGGGCCTCATTGACGAGGGTGGTTGCATCATCAAGGCCTCAACAACGTAGCCTTTGACCATCATAGGAAACCATTGACTTTAGTTGAACTTGAAAAATATGAAGATTTTTTGAATGAAATTAGGGTCAAATGAAAACTTAAAAGGTCAAGAATAGTATGAAAACATGAGAAGAGGGTGTTGATGCTTATAAATTTGGAAAATGAAGAAAAATTGATTTGGGAGATGAATAAATTAAAAGGTTAAATAACACTAAGTGGAATACACAATGGAATCTGCGAAAAATAGGATTGTAGTGATGTCAAAGTTTAGGAACCTTAACTAAGCAAGCCAAGAGCTATGCAAGTGCATCCTCCCCATAGTAGGCTCATGCCCTTGTTACTGTTGCATGACCTCAACCCAGGAGTTTGTAGGTCCCATAGTTGATTTAGTGATCATGAAAAGTTAAGGACCAACCAAAAGTAATCTACTTAATAATTCCAACACATCAAACCAAGACATAAAACATAACATAGAACATGATAATGAGGTGAGTTATGACAACATGGATGGATGATAGAAAAGGTGGGATGGAGTTCCAAACTGAGGTCATAAGAAGTTCCTTGTGGAAGTTGTGTTTAAAATGACCCAAGAAGATCCATCCTTAGTCCAAACCAAAAATAGCCACTTTCAATGACTTCGCATCATCACTCTAAGGTTGATCCATCCACAAAAGACACAAGAGTGCTACCACAAAGAGAAGAAAAGAGAAGTAGAAACCTTCAGGCATAGGTGCATGCTGTTTGAGTCCCATAACCAATGCTTGTAGCCTATTTATTTGTCCAAGGGATGTGCTTTGAATTTCCATTGTTGTTTTTTCTTGAAATGGGAATCACACCATGCAAAGACTCATTCATTTATTGTGTCTAAGGGGTGTGCTTTAAATTTCCATCATTTTTTTAATTTTTGGATGGGAACCATGCCATGCAAACACTTTATTTGAAATCCTATTAGTGGATGAGATGGAATGATGATAAGTCCATGAAAAACGCTAAAGCACTCAAGAAAGTAGAGGAGTACAAAAAGTATTGAGTCCCCTTGAAGTCATATCCTTTACAAATCTTTGAATCCTTCCTAATTCTAGAACTACCAAGATCACCAATTGATTAAAAGTTTCTTTAATGGAAGGGACCTCAAATTTCCAAAACAAGGAAAACCATAGAGTTCATTGGATGGGTTGATGATGTGGACTCACTACCTATTCCATGAAAAATAAGTCATTTCAAAGTCATCAAACATCAAAATTCAAAAATGAAAACTAGACATCGACAATTACAACACTGAGCACAAACCATCATTAGTAAATAGTAATAGCGACAATGTGTCCTATGGTAATAAAGTAATTTTATTGGCAAAAATAAGGAGATATCACACAAAGTAAAATATATAAAAGAAAGTGTAAAATAATCAAGAAAGTTTCAAAGATATTATCAATGGTGTAAAATTAGAAAAATTTGAAAATGAAAAAAATTGTAAAATAAATAACTTGTAAAATAAAAAATGTGGAAAAAGAGAGAGTAGAAAAACTAAGAAGCCATATGGATTGTTAGCATAGATGGCCATCTCCTGCATGACTGAGTTGGAAGGAGGAGATCTGAAAAATCAAATGTGGTTGTCCATTTGTTGAGGTAGTAGTTGCACTGGCCTATCTTGGTTCAAGGAAATGTTTTACTTATTAGACATTGACCAACTACTTTTTATTTGGGCTTTTAGATTTGTAGATTAACATGGCCCTAGAGAAAAAGTCTTGATCAATTATATAAGGTCCCTCCCACAATGTTTGGAATTTTTCCTTTTGGGGTACATATGTGGGGTTTCAATAGAGAACCTTATCTCCTGGCTAAAGTTTTACTTTTTTGATTTTGAGGTCATGATGTTGCTTGAGAAATGCCTTATGCACCTCATTCAAGGATAGGGTAACTAATCAGTTTTCATCTAGCATGTTTAGGTTGATTAATATTTCTTTCCATGCTAGACTTAGGTCAAGATTTAGATCATAGGCTGTTGAGAGTGTATGAAGCTTCGATTGAATCAAGAGCATTGGAAGTTTTCCATATACTAACTTATAGAGAGAATAGCCAATAGGAAGTTTCCATGTTGAATGATAAGCCTAGAGGGCATCATTAGGTTTTGTACTCCAATCTTTCGTATATTTTCTAATGGTCCATGTTAGTATCTTTGTGATCTCTTGGTTGGTTACCTCTACTTGACTGTTGGCTAGGGGATGGTAGGGTGTTCTGAGTTTATGTTCAATGCCAAGGTTTCATGAGCTTCTGAAAAGTAGTGCTTGTAAAGTGAGTTCCATTATCAAAAATTAATGCATGTGGCACCCCAAACGTATTGACAATATTTTGCTGTATAAATCTAGTAGGAATGGATTATGTACAATTTGTAATGGCTGCTACTTCTACCCATTTTGTGCAATAGTCAACTGCTATGATAATATATGCCTTTCTATTGGACATGGGTGTGATGGAACCCATGAAGTCAATTAACCTTATATCAAAAGGTTCCAATGGTTGAATCCACTACTGAGGATCTTCCATGCAAGTAATCATTTACTCGTCTCGTTGACAACATTCACAAGACTTGACAAACTAGTGGGCATCCCTGAAGATTGTAGGCCAATAGTATCCTACCATCAAGATTTTTATGGCCATGCATCTTCTTACATAGCGGCCTCCATAAGGGCCTTTGTGAGCATCATAGAGAACGTGTAGTTGATCTTTGTCTGGGACACACCAAAAAATTAGGTAATCAACACATACCTTGTAGAGGTGTTCATTGATTTCCATAAAGTATTTGGCCCAATGGAGAAATTATTACTTCTATCTAAAGTCAAGATCTTGTGGCATCTCCTGAGTGAGAAGATAAGTGAGGATGCCATTATACCATGTTGTTTCTATGGGTGTTTGTTCATTTATTGCTCCTATAAAGAGGATTTTGTCTAGAAACTAATTAGAAAGCAAGCTCTCCTCCTCTTTATTATCCCATCTTAACTGAGAGAGGTAGTCAGCAACCACATTCTAGGTCCATTTTTGATCTACTATCGTGAGATTGAATTCTTGCAAGATCATGAGCCATCGTATGACACAAGGGCTCACCGTTGGCTTATTCATGAGGAAGCAAGCTGCACTATGGTCCATGTGCACAAATACTTTATAGTCAAGCACATAGTGCCTGAACTTTTCCAGAGCGTACACCATAGCCATTAGTCCTTTTTCCATGGTGATGTAATTTATTTGTGCTCCCATAATGCTTTGGCTTATGCAGTGGATGTAGTATGGGCGTTTCTTATCATCCATTTGCATGAGCATTGCTCCTAAGGATTAGTTAGATGCATTTGTCATGATATGGAAGGGTCTGGACTAGTCTGGTGCTCGTAGGATTGGTTTTTTTACAAGTTTCTCTTTTAACTATTGGAATGCATGTTCACATTCCTTGGTCCAAATAAAAGGTGCATCTTTCTTTATAAGCTCTACCAACAGCTTTGCAATCTTAGAAAAATTCTCTATGAATTGCCAATAGTAGCTAGTTTGTCCAAGGAATGACCAATCTTTAACAGTCTCTGATTGGTGTGTTATTCCTTGGATGACCCTTATCTTTTCTGGGTCTACCTCAATCACTTTTTGTGAAATTTGATGCCCTAGCATAATGCCTTTTTGGACCATGAGATGGCTCTTTTGCTAGTTGAGCCACAAGTTTGTTTCAACATATCTCTTCAACATTTTATCAAGGTGGTTCAAGGCTTACTCGAATGTAGCTCCATAGGTAGAAAATTCATCCATAAAGACTTTAGCATCACTACTAATCTGTTGTTGGAAAATACTAAGGACTAAGCATTGAAATGTTTTAGGGACATTGCATAGACCAAATGGCATCTTACAATATGCAAAAGTCTCCCAGGGACTTGTGAATGTTGTCTTGGCTTAATATTTTGGTAAAATTTGGATTTCGTTATAGCCACTATAACCATCCAAGAAGCTATAATAACAATGCTCGAATATGGTGTCCAATACTTGATCCACAAATGGAAAAGGAAAATGATCTTTAAATGTTACCATATTCAATAGCCTAAAGTCGATGTAGACCTGCCATTTTCCATCCTTCTTTGGTACAATTATGAGTTCGCTAATCCACTTACTATCAATGATGGGATAGACGAACCTTGCCTTGAGGAGTTGTTCAATTTCCTCTTTGACAATCTTCTTCAATTTAGGGTTTAGTTGCTTCTATGACTACTTTCTAGGCTTCATGGCTAGGTTAGTGTAAATGTGATGCTAGCATATCCTTGGATTGATTCCTGTTAACTCAAGATATGACCAAGTAAAGGCTATTGACCATTTGTTAACCACCTTAAACATCTTTTCTTTTTATTTAGGAGCAAGTTTGGCATTAATTATGACCAACTCAAAATTTTTTAGAAATGCATATTCCATGCTAGCCAATAAAGTTTTTAGCTTTATAGGCTATTGCTTGAAATTATTATGGATTCCCAACTCTTCCCAATAGGTATCATCATCTTCATTAGAGAGTTGGAAATGATCTTGTTCAATTTTGTTCATGCCTTTAACATAAGCACATGTTAGGCTCTCAGTTGGTTCCATGCATAATGTACTGCTATGTGAGTTAGCTATTAGCCACTTGGTGCCCTCCTACTTTGTGGCTGTTGTGTACAAACACCTTTGAATATCGAGTTCTTATGCACACTAATTGCATGCTTTAATATGTGTACTTCTATGTGTATTTCTAATGGACCTAATCTTTTTCATGCAATTGCACCCATTATCACTGTACGCAATGTATGTAATATGCTTCTTCTCTATCTTGACCAATTCATTTTCTTTGGATATTTCTAAAGATAGGTCCCTTATACCCATACATGCATTGACTATGCTAAACCAAGCCCTTCCCATAATGATGGGGAAGTCACTTTTGCAATTTTCAACCTTAATCACTAGAAAATTAGTAGGATGGGACCACCCACAAACTATGGTCATAATGTCATCTACTAATCCTAGAGGGACAATAATTGACTAATTTGCTAATTCTAGAAAAATGTTTCTCTTCTTAAGAAGTGGTAGGTTTGAGGCTTTGTACATGTCATGGGAGATGAGATTAACTTTTGAACTAGAGTTGAGAAGAGCCTTACATGGCCCATGTAGATAAATGAGTGGGCTTCCTAGATCAGATATTTTTGTGGAAAGATTGCTAGCCTTGATCTAGTTAGAAACAACATGAGTTAGCATGATAGTACAAATTTTAGGTAGCACTTGGTCTAAAGGGCACTCAAAGATGTTTGATGTAGAGGATGAGGGTATTAGAGATACAGGATGATCAGCCAAACTAGATTGTGAGGGTTGAAGAGGGCTGCTAGGTCAGAAGAAAGGTCTTTTTCTAGATCACTTATCCAAACCACTCAATTGGAAAGCTGGCTATGAATGTACAACCCTTGTAGCATTTCATAGTTATAGCTGTGGAGGAATCTCACCCTGCATGGATGGAGCAGGAGGTAACTAGGTTAAAGGTAGAGGTGTGTGTGCAAACAGATGCAGAGGCTGGTATGGATATGGATTCTCCCTTCTAGTAGATGGTGAATGTGTTCGATGATACTTTAGAGGGTAATAGTGATGTTGAAATGAGGTATGACTTGCAGAACTTCTTGGAGAGACAGGTTGCTCAACATAGTACATGTATGGATCTGGTTGCCTATAAGGGTACTGTTACCTTAGTGG
Source organism: Gnetum montanum (assembly GCA_015680685.1). Classification (NCBI taxonomy): domain Eukaryota; kingdom Viridiplantae; phylum Streptophyta; class Gnetopsida; order Gnetales; family Gnetaceae; genus Gnetum; species Gnetum montanum. Next base: position 1,166,620 of record MNCI01015499.1, read on the forward strand.
TGGCATTCCCCACAATTGTGGTTGGTACTGCTATTGGTATTGTTCATAAAGTTGTGGAGGAGTTCCACTTGGATAATAAGATTGTTTTTGTTGATGGAATTGCCTTGGATTGCCTTAAGTATAAGGCAATCATCTAGGTGCTTGCCTACATGCTAGTTAAGGATTCAATGCATACATCCCAAACTCTTGTAAGTGTGACACCACAGGGCAACATCCCTTTGGATGTTCGTATTGACAGATGTCACAATTAGTTTCATCATCAGAGTCAATTTTTACAACTTCTTCTATGGCTGCAGCTTTGCCCTTACCTCTTTAGTAGGCATGTTCAACTTCTTTTCATCTTTTGTAGTTACAATCACTATTTTTCTCTTTAGATTCCTTAGAGAAATTCATAGTAGTTTAAAAATGTTCATCTAGAGTCCCATAATTTATCAACCTTTGCTGAAATGTTAGAAATAGATTTTTATATGGGCAAGGTTTTTCTGTTCCTCATTTCATTGAGTGGTGACTCCTCCTTGTCACAAAATCAAACCTCCAATTTTCTGATGGAAGGGTCCCTATTATACTCTTTTTTCACTTTCCCTTATTTGTAGCTCACCTTCTTATTTTACTACATGCAATTAGCCTTTGGATCTAATGAGCTCTTTGTTCAAATAATCTTCCTTAGGCATACATCCCAAGGTTCTTCTAGTTTCTACTTTGAGCCCATTTATGATATGACGAAGTTATTCCCTCTAAGAATAACCATGGCTAGGGCATTGGTGTAATAGTGAATAGTATTTGACCATGGTGGCATCCAAGGATTCATGTGTTCCCCATTTCCAACCTTGGATTTACCTTCTTAGATTAGACACTTGGGAGTATGTCTGGTATTTTTCATTGAACAGCTCTAACATTGTACTCCATCAATGAATGGATTTTGGCTTCAAGGACCAATACCAAATTTCAACTTCTTTGATGAGTGTCCTTGGGAAAATCTTGAGTTTCTACCACTCATTTTCTATGTTTTGTAAGGCACAGGCATCATGGAAAGCTTATAGATGTGTCTATAGATCATAATTGTATTCCCCCCTCAAATATTGGGATATTATTCATGTCTAATTGCTTGATCCTACTATCTTTCATATGCCTAGCTGGAATTTTAACTACCTCTACAATGTTGAGCATGCTTCAAGTTGTTAATAGAGGTTCATCTTCATCACTGCATCAATGACACCGATGATGGTTCCAGCCACCCCCCTCAGTTTTGGTCACCTTCACAGTCATTGTTGTCTCGTTGATCACCTTCATCACAATTATTTTGATGGCAACTTTTATGAGAATTTCCAGATGAAAAGGAATGTTCAAAATTAGATGAAGAGGATGAAGAGAAAGGTGGACCGCCATTGCCACCACAGTTTTTGCCATCACTTTTTCACTTCTTACGATCACCATCCTTAAATCCCTTGCTATTTTGATGCTAGCTTGAGTTCCTACCTTGGCTGTCACTTTTTTCTAAACCTAGTTTATGAATAGTGGATCATAGGTTCAAGTTCACACCCTTATCACCAGTAATAGGGGGTGGAGAATCTTCATGTTGAGGACCTTCAAAGGGAGGATCCACATTATCATCTTGATCTAGTAGGAACAAGGGATTAGTATAATGTTTTCCCTTAGTAGCCTCATGGAGTCTCTCCTGACATTGATCTTGCTTACATTGTGTTTTAGTGGGACAATAGTTTCGAGTATCATGACTATCCATCATGTATTCTTCATGAAGATCTGTGATGCCCAACTTTTTAAGGGTTTTAAACAACATCTCGGACATAGATTGATTGAGGGACAAGACAATGTTACCCTCCATATCATGCCATCACAACTATTCATCCTAATGTAGGATGAAGGTGAAGTCTAGCACATATTCATCTAGATGAGTATATACCACTTTGTACTCCTATGGGATCGACAATTTGACATCTTTGCATCTATGGGAAGAAGAAGACATTTTGTAATATAAAATAAAATGTTAGTGTGCTTTTATAATTCTATGTATAGCAAGAATGATATTGACCTTAAGGTTTGTACAACGATATTAATGGTATTCACTAATCCTATATAGTGCATGTTTCAACAAACAAAGTCCTTGGAAACAGTGCCAATGATGAGCGGTGAGGTACCCCTACATCCAACCATATAAATCATAAAGTTTCCACGCATGATATGGTCAAATTCCATGGACTTTATCATTTCTGGTGTACTAGTTCTTTAGAAAGTGAATCTTGCCTTAAGGTTAATCATTGTCTTCCCAATTACACTTGTGATGTACATTGGTATAGTTAAGTGTAACTGAGGCATCTGATTTTTATCATTTTGTATTTTATGGTTTGGTATTCAAAGGGATCTAGTCTCAACATAACCATCTGGTCCCACTTTTTGTACATGTCCTTAATTCATGTATCCACTGCTAGGCGACCAAGTGCTACGCTACTAGGTGTACCAAGCAATAACACTACTAGCATTATGAAGTGAATACGTGTTATGCTCGAAGTGGTCATACTTATGTGTGTAACCTATCTTGCGTAATTGCTTCATTAACTTAATTTTTGGAAGACATTTAATAAATAATTGGAAACATTTAACAAATAATTGAGAACATTAAATGCATAAATAAAATATTTAATCTATCTAAAGTGTTACAAGGTTTATTAGAAAGCTCATCTTTATTGCTGCACACACTATCATGCTCAGGTACAACAATGCTTGAATAAATATCTGTACACTCAATGACTCCTGATGTGGGAACTCAAGAAAAACATTCTAACTTTCAAATGAAAAAACTACAAGAGCTTCACTGTAACTACAATCTCTCATGCCATAAATGTGACTAGTGAATGTGTATTTATAGCTAACTACAAACACATCGATGGGGCCATGTCAACACATGATCTGATGCATTAACTAGGCCTTGTCGACAAGAGCTAGTCGACAAGGCTATGTCGATGAGACGAGGCCTCATCGACGCAGCCAACAGAACTGTGACTTATCAACAATCAAGTAGCCATTACCCTTGAAGACCAACATAAAATAACCTTTAGATGTTCTTATGAAACTTTTTCTTATAAACGTATGTCTTTTGACCTTTGTAATGCACTAGCTACTTTCCAAAGAGCCATGATCTTAATATTTTCTAATATGTTAGAAAATTATGTTGAGGTTTTTATGGATGATTTTTTAGTCTATGGGAATACTTATGATGAAAATTTGCAACATCTTGAACATGTATTAGATATATGTATTGATAAAAATTTAAATTAAGCTGGGAAAAGAGTCACTTGATGGTTATGAGTGGCATAGTGTTAGGATATGTTATTTCTAAAGATGGGATAAGGATGGATGATGAGAAAATAATATTCATATCTTCACTTTGAGCTCCAACTAATTTAAAGACTCTTCAATCTTTTCTAGGACATGCTAGGTATTATAGAAGGTTTATCAAAGACTTTTCAAAAATTGCTAAACCATTATAAATGCTCTTAGAAAAAGATGTTTCATTTGTTTGGACTAATGACTATTAAGAAGCATTCTTGGAATTTAAAAAACAAGTAATCACAATCCCTATATTAAATGCACCTAATTAGGATTATCCATTTGATCTAATGTGTGATGCTAGTGACATAGTAGTAGGGGCAGTTTTAGGACAATATGTTGATCATAAATCATGAGTGATTTATTATGTGTCCAAAAGTTTAGACCAAGCCTAAGTAAACTATAAAACTAAAAAAAAGAATTATTAGCTATTATATATCCTTTAGATAAATTTAGAAATTTTTTAATAGGATATAAAACTAAATTATATACTAATCATTCATCCATTAAATTCTTACCTACAAAAAAAATACAAGAATAATGAGATGGTACTTATTACTCCAACAATTTGACCTAGATATTTTAGATAAAATAGGAAGGGAAAATGTAGTAGCAAATGATCTTTGAAGGTTGGAAATTACTAATGAGAATTAAACACAAGGAGTCTTTCATGATGAATTTCTTGATGAACAACTTTTTTCTACAAGAAAGAATCCTTGGTTTGTTAATATAGCCAACTATCTAGCCACTATGAAAACCCCTACCAATTAGACTAAGGAAGAAAAGAAATCTTTCTTACACACAATATCTAGGTACATTTGGAGTAGTTCATATCTCTATTGAATCTGTAAGGATAACATAGCAAGGATATGTATGACTAAGAATGAACAACAAGAAATCCTACAAATGTGACATGATGATTTAGGGGGTGGCCACTTTGATAGAAAATGTACCGCTATCAAAATCTTTCAAAGTGGATTTTATTGGCCCTCAATTTCTAAAGATGCACATAAGTATGTGCAAGAATGTGATAAATGTCAACAAATTGGAGCCATAACAAAAAGACATGAAATTCCACTAAAACCAATTTTAATAACAAAACCATTTGATGTGTGGGATATAAACTTTTTAGAATCATTTCTACCATCTAATGGATGTCAATACATTTTGGTCTATATCAACTATGTCACAAAATGGGTAGAAGCAAAAGCCACCCCAACAAATGATGTTAAGATTGTTGTAGCATTCCTCAGAGAAAATATTTTAACATGTTTTGGAACTCCACGAGTGATCATTAGCAATCTAGGAACCCATTTTGTTAATAAAATCATGGAGAAATTTCTTAAGTCTTATGGTATTCAACATAAAATAGCTACTTTCTATCATCCTCAAACAAATGGCCAAGTAGAGAATGCTTAATGAATTATCTTGAATATATTAACAAAAACTATATGTACTAAAGGAAAAGATTGGTTTAAAAATTTGCATGATGCACTTTGGGCTTATTAGATTACCTATAAACCAAGTTTAGGATATTCACCTTATCAATTGGTTTTTGGTAAATTATGTCTATTACCTGTTGAACTTAAATATTAATCTTTACAATTAGCCCAGCAACTCAACTTTGATGAAGACATGGACCAGGCAGCTTGAATCAACCAACTTCACAAACTTGATGAAATATGGCTACATGCTCTTGAAAAATAAAAAATTGTAAAGAAAGAAATAAAGATATTACATGATAAGAATATCTTTAAAAAATACTTTTTTGTAGGTGATAAAGTTCTTCTCTACAATATGAGATTACATAAATTTCCAGGGAAGTTAAGTAGGTGGGAAGGCCATTATTTAGTTATCCAACCTCATGATAATAGAAGCATTCTCATATCACCTATTGATGATTCTTCAACTACATTCTTAGTCAATGGACAAAGACTTAAGTTATATCATCAACATCACATTGAGGAACTTGGAGGAGATGAACTTGTAGAGCTAAGTGACCCAACTTATCCCATAACTTATGAATTACATAAAAACAATCCAGAGGGCTTAGTTCTTAAAAATAACCTTCAACAAGACTCTTATTTCATAGAATAAACAATAAAGTAGTATTTATGATCTGCGAATTTTACCTTAAAAATGTAGAGGGTAATAGGAAATTCTATTGTTAGTTAGGACTCTAAAGAATTCGGTAGCATCATGTCTAGAATGCAAGGGAGAAGGAAAAATCCTCTAACCTTGAGATAAGTAGGTTTAAACCCAAAATTCAACTAAGGATGAGCCTTAGATTAATAAGTGTTTTACACATAATAAACTTTATTATTTTTCAATAATATTCTTTAAGTACAAGTTTCATAAGTCAATGTGGGTAAATATCTTAGTTTATGGTAGTGCTTATTAGTGTTTGATTTTTATTAAATACCTAATTGGATGAGTCACTAAGGTGGAAAGGGTGTGTTATATTGGACCTAGTTTCTCTGGTAGCAAAAGGCATCTATCAATATCAAGCCATGTGAGAAACCCTTACAAAATGAAATTGGCTCTCACAAGAACCTCATGGTTGAAGCTGGTCAGATATTGAATTTCTTAAGGAAAAAAAGAGAAAATAAAAAGAAAAAAAGAGAGGAAAGAGAGAGATAGAAAAAAAAGAAAAAAAGTAAGAAATAAAAAAAATAAAATTAAAAAAATAACACCACAGGAACCTTTAATCATGAGCTAAGCCCCACTCCGACAAGAACCTTACAATTGGGGCAATGCTTCAACCTCATAATTTTAAGCATCCTATAAGAACCCCCTTCTGTAAACAGAGTGTTTAAGGGACCACTACCAATAAAATCAAGGTTCCACTACCTTAGAAGTAGGGTGTAACACTCTATTGCAATTACAATCTACTATGCCATAAATGTGACTACATGCACATATTTAGAGCCAAAAATCAAGAAAACCAACATTTTGTCTATGGGACCTTGTTCACACATGGTAAGATGCATCAACTAGGCCTCGTCGATGAGGCCCAATCAATGAGGCCTCATCAACATAGCCAATTTAATGCAACTCATCATACCCCCATGACTGAATGAAAACTCGCCCTTGAGTTCTGTTACAAAATTGGGAATGTATGGGATTATTGATTGACTTTTCTTCACACAAAATATATTCATTAACTTAACAAAAAATGGAGTGTACGAATCAACACATTACAAAAAATGAAGGTGTTTAGGAAAAAAAATTGAACACCATGATTCAACTCTTCAAAATTGGACAATAGATTCCTTTATGATGTGAAGCTTGTTGGAGAAGATCAAATGGTCCTAGGTGGTGGTGGTTCCAAAGCTCCCGAGGTACCCTCACCGACTCCATGCACTATCTGTGGTTGAGATTACTATAATTTTCCTACTACTTCTACAACTTCAGATAGGGGGTAGAAAGCATCCAGTAGTGCTTTCATTTTCTCCTTCTTACCCCTAGGATCATGCACCACCCACATAGCTTTCCTAATGTGGGTTGGAATGGGCACATATCAAGGACACGGGATTGCTAGAAACAACTACTTGGCATTGAAAAACCAGGTAGTGAACTATTTACATTCAATGTCAAACACTCTCACTGTGTTCTTCAACTCCTAGTAGTTATTCATCCATCTAGCTGGGTTCTCAACAATAGATCGTTGATCTCTGAATCATCCTCTGAGAACCTCAAGTTTAACATTTGTAGTCTCAAGATTCTACTTGGTGTCTTTGTGGTGCTTGAACTCAGTCGTGTATAGAAGATGCGAGCTAGCCACTTATTTTTCTAATTTTGACTATGACCATCTAGTAGTCAGCATTACTAGATTTGCATAATGGATATTGGCCAACTCCATGTACTCTGTCATCTCCTTGATTTGCAACTCCTGTAAGCGGATCTACACTTTGTTGTAGGCATCAATCCCATCAAGGATGGGCTGCCACATTTCTCTTCCTTACTGGAGTTGCTAGAGGGCTTCATTTAGTTTTGCCTTTGTCATTCGGATTTGTTTTTCATTCACTTCATTTTGCAAACCGACCTAGTCCCTATAGTGATTTTCACTTTCTCAAATTTGAGTGCTTCATTCTTTCAAGTGGTGACTCGATGGTCGATTTATGGCTCAAAATGTATACCTCCTTCATTGATAGATTGTAGTTCTCCATAGCTAATTTCCTTAGTTCAGTGTTTACCCTATTAAGCTACTCCTACTATTGATGAATGAGTTATTACAGTTGATCTTTCTATGCATCAACATTTCGCAGGCAATGATTCTGTGCAGTTAATGATTCATTCTCTTGGCGCATCTAATTCAAGTCCTTTTTGATTAAGTATGCTTCGGCTTTAGCTACTAACTATTTAAATATGGCCATCACTACCTCTTCCTTAGCCGTTTAAAATCACTTGAAGCTATTTGATAGTTTCATCTCTTATCACTACTAGGCTAAGGATTTTTTGTTCTGCAAGTTGGGCATGAAGTTCAACAACCTCCATGGCCAAGCATTGATTTTGTTCTTAGGCCATTTTTAGTTACCTCTCCAAAATAATGCATTTTCCCCTTACATTTAGCAACTATGACTGGGTTTCAATGATGTTCTCTGAAAGATCAAAGATGTTTGGAGTTGATTGTTTGGTTCCTACCAGTCATTCCAACAATTTTTTATGTTGAGCTACATCTAAATTCTTGCTAACTATGCCTACGGATGTTTGCACATCTTGGAGTGTAGATACTTCTAGTACAGATGTTATGGGTGCATTCAATGCTTCAACTACATGATCAGCTACCACTCCTACCACTATTTCCTACCCATGATGCTATATCACCAAGACAATCGCCTCGTTGCCTTCCTCCAAACTCACTAAGAAGGTGGTGACATTCATAGAGATTTTATGGAATAAATGGTGTGTTGCTAGTGACACCGTCACCTCTTGAGTATTAGGATCTGACCTTGAAGGTAGCTGTGTTCTTTGGGTAGAGAAAATGGGACCACCCCTCTCCATCTGGCTAACTATTTGGGCCACCTCATTAAGGTGACTCATCATTGCTCGATACACAAATGGATCCACCCCACTCATTCCTATTGGTTGCTCTTATTTTCTTAATATCTATTCTTAGATTTTGTGCAGATGCCCAATGGTTGCATAGGCCTCTAGTATTGTTTCCTAAGTGGGTGGTGGTGGTGGCAGCTCCTCTTCTTGGGTTGTCACTAGCATTTTACCCTTCATAATTTCTGCCCATGAGGCCATGGGAACATGCCTAATAGTGTCATTAGAGTAGCAAACAATGCTTACCCTTTTGCAAAGTTTTCTAATGAGGCACAAAAAGGTTAGGTCTTCCTTCCACGTTCATTTTTCAATCTCTAAGTATAGTGATTGTGGAAGGTTAACGAGGAACTTCCCACTTAGAGCGATGCGTGCTTGGGCGAAGAAAGCAATCACCTTGCTTGGCCTCACCATTGGATTGAGGTAATAGGCTGTAATCTTGAAATAAATCTACTCCACCAGTGTGAGCATGCCATACGCCTTACGATTGATCCCATAGCATTAGTGGGTCCATTCCCTTTTAGCCTTATGATTTTCTTTTATAGAAAATTCAATTGGCTATGTTCCTCTGTCAGGCAACCCAAGTGCCTGTGCAATGGCTTCTATAGAGTACAACACTTGAATGTCCTTGATCTTGACAACGAACCGTAACCTTTGGCTATTCCAAAATAGATAGGTCTCTCTCATGTACCATTCCCCACTAGATGTGATGACTGGCCACATGGGAGAGGTCTACAATTTTGTCTTGACATCCTCTTGATCTTTGTCCAAAAATGGCCTGAAGTTGATCTCTTGAAAGACCAATCTTTGAATGTCTCAGGACCAAATGATGTCTAGGCAGGCTTGAGTCAACATGACCTCAAGCCTTGGCGTGGGTCCAGGCACTTATCCTCTTTTTGATTGATTGATTGGCATTCATTCCTTTGGAATCTATCAAAAAAATTCCACTTTGGGCTCCTCTCGAAGAGGTCCTATTGCATGGATCACCTCTGGTAGTTCTTGACCTTATTCTTTCTAGCCCCTTCTAGCTTTGGGTATTTTCTCCCATGGTTGTGAGGGTACTCCTTTTTTTAAATGTTTTTGTTTGGATGCCATTTTGTAATCACAATAAGACCATGGATTAGAAATCATTGTATAACCTTAAAACAATTGGGATACCTTAACTCTTGAGGATAGTTACACTTGGCTAGGTTGTTATTATGGCTAATTTAATTAACCCAATTATCATTTATTTTATGTGTTATTATGAATAATTCATCCCAAAGGTTGTTGGAAGGGTTAACTTGGGAAAAAGGTGATGTTTATATATGGTTAAGGTTATTAACCCTTTGGGGGAGTTAGGAATATTTCCAAAAATTTTCATTGATTTTTCATTGGAAAACTTAAGGTTTGTGGCCCACATGATAAAGATCTTACCTCCAATAAGCACAAGATCAAAAAATAGAGTGATTCGAACAAACGATTGGGAAGTTATGAGCTCTAAAAGCTTTTGGGCTCTAAAAAATTGTAAAAATTCCCCTTGTGTTATGAGAAATTTGCAAAAAATTCCAAAGTTTTTGGTGGTATATATAGGATCTAAGCACTGCATCAATGAGGCCTTGTCAATGTAGTCAACAACCACCATTGACTTGGTCAAACTTTCAAAATATAAGAAATTTTTGGATGAATTTGGGATCAAATGGAAGCTCAGAAGACCAAGAATAGTATGAAAACATAATAGGATGTTGAAGCTCATAAATTTGAAAAAAATGAAGAAAATTGATTTAGTGGATGAATGGAATGAAAGATTAAGGAATACTGAGTGGTTTACATAATGGAAAATGTGAAAGGTAGGATTGTAGCAATGTCAAAGGTAAGGAACCTTAACTAATCAAGCCAAGAGCTATGCACGTGGGTCCTCTCCATAGCAAGCTCATGCCATTTTTACCCTTGCATAACCTCAACTGAAGAGTCTGTGTGTGCCCCATAATTAATTAATAGTCATGAAAATTTAAAGACCAACCCAAAAGAATCCATTCAAGAATCCCAACATGTTAGACCAAGACATGGAGCATAACATAGAACATGGTAGTGAGGTGAGTTATGGGAGCATTGATGAATGATAGAGAAAGTGTAATGGAGTTTCAAGTTGAGGTCATAAGAAGTCCCTTGTGGAATTTGTGGTGAAAATGACCTAGGAAGTTTCATCCTCATTCTAGACCAAAACCATCCGCTCTCAGTGACTTCGCATCGTCACTCTAATACTGATCCACTCACTTGAGACACTAGTGTGCTTCCGCAAAACAACCACCATTCCATGAGGAGAAGAAAAGGGAAGTAGGAAGTGAGAGAGAGAGCCTTAGTTAGAGGGGACATTTAAGCATAAGTGCATGCTATTCGAGTCCTATAACCAGTGCTTGTAGTCCTTTTATTTGTCCAAGGGGTGTGCTTTGAATTCCCATTGTTTTGTTGTTGTTGTTGTTGTTGTTTATTTTTTGAAATGGGAAACACACCATGCAAGGAATTATTCGTGTCAAAGGGGTGTGCTTTGAATTTCCATTGTTTTTTATTTTTTTTAATGGGAACCACACCATGCAATGACTTATTCATCTTCCTATTATTGGTTGGTGTGGAATGGTAAGAAGTTTGTGAACAACACACATGCACTCAAGTAAGAAGAATAGGATGTAGAGTATTGAGTTCCCTTGAAGTCACATCCTTTGCAAACCTTTGAATCCTTCCTAATTCCAAAACTACCAAGATTACTGATTGATTAAAAGTTCCTTTAATGGAAAGGGACCTTAGATTTCTAGAACAAAGATAATCATAGAGTTCATTGGATGGGCAGATGATATGGACTCATTGCCTGTTCCATGAAAAGTAAACCATTTCAAAGTCATCAGACATTAGAATTCAAAAATAGAAATCAGACATCAATAATCACTCATTAAGCACAAACCATCATTAGTAAACAACAACAACAACACTATGTCCTGTGACAATAAAGCAAATTTATTAACAAAAATGAGAAAATACCACACTTAAACAAAAGAAAGAAAAATAAAGTAAAATATATAAAAAAGTGTAAAATAATCAAAAAAGTTTAAAGGTACTAAAAATGATGTAAAATTAGAAAAATTTGAAAATTAAAAATGTGAAAAACAAAAAGCGAGAGAAACTAAGAGGCCATGGTAATGATTAGCACAAATGGACATCTCCCCCATGACTAAGTTGGAGGGAGGAGATCCGAAAAATAGAATGTGGTTATCCATCTGTTGAGGTAGTATTTACACTAACCTATGTTAGTTCTAGGAAAGGTTTGACTTATTGGATGTTTACCAACTACTTTTTATTTAGGTTGTCAGGTTTGTAAATTATCATGGCCCCAGAGAGAAGGGTTTGATTAATTATATAAGGTCCCTCCCACAATGTTTGGAATATTATCTTTTGGGGTACATGTGTGGGGTTCCAGTAAAGAACCTTATCTCCTGGTTGAAGTTTTAAATTCCTAATTCTAAGGTCAAGATGTTGCTTATTGAATGCCTTTTTTACCTCATTCAAGGATAGGACCACTAATCAATTTTCATCTAGCATGTTCAAGTTGATCAATCTTTCTTTCTATGCTAAACTTAGGTTAAGGTTTAGATGATAGGGCATTGATAGTGTATGGAGGTTGGATTGAATCAAGAGCATTGGAAGTTTCTCATACACTAACTTCTAGGGAGAATAGCCAATAGGAAGTTTTCAAGTTGAACGATAAGCCCAAAGAGCATCGTTAAGTTTTGTACTCTAGTTTTTCGTATATTTTCTAATGGTTTACATTAGTATTTTTTTAATCTCCTAGTTGGTTACCTTTGCTTGACCATTGGCTTGGGGTGGTAAGGTGTTGTCAATTTATGTTCTACCCCCAAGTGTTGCATTAATTTTCTAAATGTGACACTTGTACAATGAGTTCCATTATCAAAAAGTAGTGAGCGTGGCACCCCAAACCTATTCACGATATTTTTTTGTATAAATTTGGTAGCAGTTGATGATGTACAATTAGTAATAACTACTACTTCTGTCCATTTTGTGTAGTAGTCAACTGCTACTATAATATACACCTTCCTAACTGGACATGGGTGTGATGGGATCCATGAAATCAAAACCCCATATGTCGAAAGGTTCTAGTGGTTGAATCAACTATTGAGGACCTTCCATGCGAGCAATCCTCCCCCAATCACATTGACAACATTCACAAGACTTGAAAAACTGATGGGCATCCCTAAAGATTGTAGGCCAATAATATCCTACCATCAATATGTGTATGGTTATGTGTCTTCTTGCATAGTGGCCTCCACAAGGCCCTTCATGAGCATCTTGGAGAATGCATAATTGATCTTTGTCAGGGACACACCAACGGATTAGGCCATCAACACATACCTTGTAAAGGTATCCATTCATGAAGTGTTTGACTTGATAAATAAATTGTTGCTTATTCCTAAAATCCAAGTCTTATGGCATCTCTTGAATGAGAAGCTATGTGGATGCCATTATACCATGTTTCATTTTTAGGTGTTTGTTCACTTATTACTCCAGTAAAGAGGAGTTCATTTGGAAACTGATTAGAGAGTGGGCTCTCCTCTTCTTTATTATCCCATCATAAATAAGAGAAATTATCAGCAACAACATTCTCAATCCCTTTTCAATCTACCATAGTGTGATCGAATTTCTGCAAGATCACAAGCCATCATATGACAGAAAGGCTCATCGTCGACTTGTTTATGAGGAAGTGAAATTGCACTATGATTCGTATGCACAAATACTTTGTAATCTAGCACATAATGCCTAAACGTTTCTAGCATGTACACCACTACCATTAATTCTTTCTCCATGGTAGTGTAATTTAACTATGCTCCAATAATGCTTTGACTTGCACAGTGGATATAATATAGATGTTTCTTATAGTCCATCTATGTGAGCACTACTCCCAAAGCATAGTTAGATACGTTTGTCATGATATGGAGTGGTTTGAACCAATTTGGTGCTCATAGGATTAGTGTTTCTACAAGTTTCGCCTTTAATTTTTGGAATGCATGTTCACATTCCTTGGTCCAAATGAAAGGTGCATCTTTCTTTGTAAACTCTACCAATGGCTTTGAGATCTTAGAGAAATTCTCAATAAATCGTTGGTAGTAACTAGTGTGCCCAAGGAATGACCAGACATTTTTAACAGTCTTTGGTTATTGTGTTATTCCTTGGATGACCCTTATCTTTTCTGGGTATACCTCAATCCATTTTTGTGAAATTCGATGCCCTAGAACAATGCCTTCTTAGATCATGAGATGGCTCTTTTACCAATTGAGCCATAGGTTTGTCTCTACACATCTTTTCAATACTTTCTCAAGTTGGTCCAAGACTTGCTCAAAGGTAGCTCCATAGGTGGAAAAGTCATCCATGAAGACTTCAACACCACTACCGATTAGTTGTTGAAACATACTAAGGATAGGGACATTACATAAGCCAAACAACATTTTACAATATGCAAAAGTCCCCTAGGGACTCCTGAATGTTGTCTTGGCCTAATCTTCAGGTGCTATTTGGATTTGGTTATAGCCACTATAACCATCCAAAAAGCTATAATAACAATGCCTGAATATGGTATCTAATACTTGATTCACAAATGGCAAAGGCAAGTGATCTTTAAATGTTGCCATATTTAATAGAATAAAGTTGATGTAGACCCAACATTTACCATCCTTCTTTAGTAAAATTATGAGTGGGCTAATCCACTCACTATCTATGATCGGATAGATGAACGTCGCCTTGAGGAGTTGTTCTATCTCATCCTTAATGATTTGTTTTAATTTGGGATTTAGTCACCTCTAATGATCCTTAATGATTTCATGGTTGGATCAATGTAGATGTGATGCTAGCATATCCTTGGATCAATTCCTATTATCTCTAAATATGACCAAGAAAATGTTGTTGACCATTTATTCATCACCTTCAATAACTTTTCTTTTTATTCAAGAGCAAGTTTGGCATTAATGATGACCATTTTACCATTCTTTAAAAATGCATACTCCATACCAACCAATAAATTTTTTTGTTCTAAGGGCTCCTACTTGAAGTGATCAGGGATTTCTTGCTCTTCCCAACAAGTATCATCATCTTCATTAGAAAGTTGGGAATGAACTTGTTCAATTTTTTCCATGCCTTCAACATATGCACATGTTAGGTTTTTAGTTGGATCCATGTATATTGTGCTACTATCTGAATTAGCTATTAGCCACTAGGTGCCCTTATGGTTTGTGGTTGTTGCATATAAATACCTTTGAATATTAATTTCTTGTGCACACTAATTGCATGCTTTAATGTATGTGCTCTTGATTGACCAAATCCTTTGCATGCAATTGCACCCATTATCACTGTATGCAATGCATGAAGTACGCTTCTTCTCAATCTTTTCTAGCTCATTTTCCTTAGATAATTTGAGAGATAGGTTCCTTATACCCGTTTTTGCATCAATCGTGCTTAACCAAGCTCTTTCAATAATGATAGGGAAGTAATTTTTGTAGTTGTTCACCTTGATTACCAAAAAATCAACAAGATATGATCACTCAAAAATCAAGGTCACAATGTCCTCTACTAATCCCAAAGGGATAGTAATTGATTGATTTGCTAATTCTAGATGAATGTTGCTCTTCTTAAGAGGGGGTAGGTTTTAGGCCTTGTACATATATAGAAGATGAGGTTAACTCTAGAACTAGAATCAAGAACAACATTGCATGGATCTTGTCCAAGAATCTATAGATAAATGAGTAGACTTCTTGGGTCAAATATTTTTGTAGGAAGATTACTAGCCTTGATCTAGTCAGAAATAACATGAGTGAGTATTACAATGTGGATCCTAGGTGGCACTTGATTTGAAGGGCACTCAAAGATATTTGATGCAGAGGATGAGGGTGATGTAGATGCAAGATGATTAGCTAAAGTAGGTTATGAGGGCTAGAGAGGACTACTAGGCTAGAAGAAATGTCATTTCCTTGATCTATTATCTAGACCACTTTGTTGAAAACCTGGTTGTGAGTGTATAGCCCTTGTAGCATTTTGTTGTTGCGACTGTGAAGGAATCTCACCCTGCATAGATGGAGCAAGAGGTAATTCGGTTGAAGGTGGAGGTGTAGGTGTAGAGGGATGTGGAGGATGAAATGGATATGGATATGGGTTTTTTCCTCAAGTAGATGGTGAATGTGTTTGATGGTACTCTGAAGGGTAATAGTGATGCTGGAATGATGCATAACTTGCAGAACTCCTAGGGGAGATGGGCTACTAAACATAGTACCCATATGGATTTGGTTGCCTATAAGGGTACTGTTTCTTTGGTGGTGGCATTTCCCACGATTATGGTTGGTACCACTATTGGTATTGTTTATAAGATTGTGGAGTAGTTTCACTGGGGTAGTAAGCTTGTTGTTGCTGGTGGAACTGTCTTGGATTACCTTGAGGGTAAGGCAATCATCTTGGAGCTTACTTATGTGCTAGGCAAGGATTCAATGTGTATACTCCATACTCTTGTAAGTGTGACACCATAGGGCAACATCCCTTTGGATGTTTGTATTAGCATATGTCACATCCAGTTTCATCATTAGAGTCAGACTCCAAAACTTCCTCTACAACAACAACTTTACCCTTACCTCTTTGGTAGGCACATTTAGCTTCTTTTGGCCTCCTGTGATTATGATCACTATTTTGCTTTTTGGATTCTTCAGCAATCTTTAAAGTAGTTTGAAATTTTTCAACCAAAGAGTCACATAACTTGTCAACCTTGGTAGAAATATTAGAAGTAGATTTTTGGATGGGCAAGATCTTTCTATTTACCACTTCATTAAGTGGTGATTCTTCTTCATCAAAAAAATTGGATCTCTCATTTTCTAATGGAAGGGTCCTTGTTATACTCTTCAGTAATTTCCTTCTTTTGTAGCCCACCTTCTTCTTTTGCTACCTGCTCAATTAACTTCTGGATTTTATGAGCTCTCAACTCAGACAATCCTCCTTGGGCATACATCCCAAGGGTTCTTCTAATTTCTTCTCTAAGCCCATCTATGATGTGGTGAATTTTCCTCTGAGAGTAATCATGTTTAGGGCATTAGTGTAGGAGTGAATAGTATTGGCCCATGGCAGCATCCAAGCGTTCATGTGCTTCTTGTTTTTAACCTTAGATTTACCTTCTCAAACTAGACACTCTGGAGTATGTCTGATATTTGTTATTGAATAGTTCTAACATGGTACTCCATTTGTGGATAGATTCCAACTCTAAAGACTAGTACCAACTTTCAACTTCCTTAATGAGTGTTCTTGGAAAAATTTTTAGATTCTTCCATTCATTCTCTATGTTTTGTAAGGCACGAGCATCTTGAAAAGCTTGTAGATGCATTTGTGGATCAGAATTGTATCCCCCCTCAGATCTTGGAATATTGTTCATGTCCAGGCACTTGATCCAACTATCCTTCATATGCCTAGTTTGGATTTTCACTACCTCTGCAACGTTGAGCATACTTTGAGTTGCCAATAGTAGTTCATCATCATCAATGTTTTGATGACACCGATGATGGTTTTAGCCACCCCTTCAATTTTCCCCCCCTTCATGGTCATTGTTATCTTAATGATCACATTCATCATAGTTGTTTCAGTGAGAACTTCCATGACAATCATCAGATGAAGAGGAGTGTTTGGAATTAGATGAAGAAGATGAAAAGGAAGGTGGACTGTTACTACCACCATGGTGTTCACCACCACTCTTCTACTTATTACGATCACCATCCTTAGATCCCTTGTTGTTGCAATGTTTACTTGAGTCCCTACCTTGGCTATCACTTTTTCTTGAAATCAATTTATGAATAGTTGATCGTAGGGTTAGGTTCACATCCTCGCCATCAGTAGCAAAGGGTGGAAATCTTCATGTTGAGAACCTTCCAAGGGAGGATCCTCATTGTCCTTCTGATCTAGTAGGAACAAGGGGTTAGTGTCATGTTTCCCCTTTGTAGCTTCATGGATTTTCTCCTAACAGTGATCTTATTTATGTTGCATTTTAGTGGAACGATAGTTTTGAATTTTGTATACATCCACAACGTATTCTTCGTGAAGATCTACTATGTCTAGCTTCTTAAGGATTTTGAATAGCATCTAGGCATAGATCTATCAAGGGGTAAGACGACGTTGCCCTCCATATCATGCCATCACATCTATTCATCCTTATGTAGGATGAAGGTGAAATTTGGCATAAACTCATCTATATGAGTGCATACCACCTTGCATTCTTTTGGGACTGGTGGTTTGGTATCTTCGTTCTTGCGAGAAGAAGATGACATTTTGCAAAACAAAATAACGTTATCCATGTGCCTTTATAATTTTTATGTATATTGGAAATGATATTGACCTTTAGGTTCATATAATGATATTAATGGTATTCACTTAAATCTAAATAGCGCATGTTCAACAAACAAAGTCCCCAGCAATGGTGCCAATGATGAGTGGTGAGGTACCCCTACACCCAACCATATGAAGCATGAAGCGTTCACGCGTGATCTAGTTGAACTCTGCAGACTTTTTTATTTCTAGTGCACTAGCCCTTTAGAAAGTGAATCTAGCCTTAAGGTCAATCATTTTTCTCCCAATTACACTTGTGACATTCATTGGTATGGTTAAGTGTAATTGAGGCATTCGATTTTTATCATTTTTATGTTTTATAGTTGGGTGCTTAAATTGTAGATAAAAAGGGATTTGATTAACTAATATAAATTAACTAATTAACTAATCATTTAACTAATCCTAACATAAGTATCCATTCTCACTTTCCGTACATGTCCTGAACCCATGTATCCACTATTGGATGACCAAGCACTATGCTATTGGGCATACCAAGTAATAATGTTGTTGGGATTACCAAGAGAACACGTGTTACACTTGAAGCGGTCATACTTATGTGTGTAATCTATCTTGTTAATTGTCTCATTAACATAATAACTAGGAAATATTTAATAATTAAAAACTATAAATGCATAAATAAAGTAACTAGTCTATCCAAAGTGCTACAAGGTTTATTAGAAAGCTCATCTTTATTACCACACACACTGTTATGCTCAGGTACAACAATGCTCGAATAAGTATCCATACACTCAATGACTCCTACTACAGGCACTCAGAGGAAAAATTCTAACTTTCAAATGGAAAAAATGCAAGAGCTTTGCTACAATTACAAGCTACTATGTCATAAATGTAGCTACACATGTGTATTTATAGTTG
This sequence comes from Gnetum montanum, assembly GCA_015680685.1. Lineage (NCBI taxonomy): Eukaryota > Viridiplantae > Streptophyta > Gnetopsida > Gnetales > Gnetaceae > Gnetum > Gnetum montanum. The sequence goes on from MNCI01015499.1 coordinate 1,185,277, forward strand.
AAAATCAAGAAAATCAACATTGCATTGACAGGGCCTTGTCGACGCATGGTAAGATGCATCAACAAGGCCATGTCAACGAGGCCTTGTTGTAGTCAACTTAACACAACTCATTAATAGGAATGCACATTAAAGACTTATGGTGGTAATGGAGTTACAGCTTGGACGTTGGCATTGCAATGTGGATGTGCTACTCCATTAACCACGTTCTTTGACCACACAATTACAATTGTTTACTGCATGTTACCTTGATGGAGATTGCTATTTTTCTGTAGTGAACATTACATGGGTAATGAGGCATTGTTTCCAACCATTTTTATGGCTACACGTTCTTGCAGCCATTACCTACGCATGGGTGTGGGAGTTATGCATTTCTTTGCCACATGATCAGTGGACATTATAGTGAATATTACCTATGTGAGTGGTGGCAATGGACATTACAGTGAACATTACCTTCACAGGTGGTGGTGGTGGACGTTACATGTGGGTAGTAATTACCATGGCCATTAAGCACAGGTGGTGGCTCCTCATGTGTTAGACTAGTCCTTATAAATTCTATGGCCAGATGTAACAAAGGGACAGAGAATAGAAAAAAGAATTGAAGAGAAGAAGAGAGGATACTATTAAGAGAACCACCCCATATTAGAATTTTTGTTTGTGCAAAAGTGTGAAGGAAGAGGCTTGATGCTTTGTGGCAATTAACAGCCAACAATGTTTTAAGTTTGTGAAGTTGTTGCACTGCAAAGACAATAGAGCAGGGTCACAAATTAGGTGGCATCTCCTTTGCAATCTTCCTTATTTCTCATAAATTTATTTAAATTTAATTTTTTTTAATTGATTGTATTCATCTTTGAACTTAATGTTAGAAGTTAAGGTGAATATTGTTGATTTTACTTATGGGTGATAGCTGTAAGTGTGGTGTTCTCAATTGAATCTAGATCTAATCATTGGTTTTATGTCTTAATGATCTTTTGACTTTAAACCATTCCTTCATGGGATGTGAATCGTGGGTCAATTACAGATGAGGTGACAATTTCTACAATGAAAGAAACAAAGATAAAGATTAAAGGTAGCCACCACTAAATTTTTCCTTGCTTGTCACATGGCATGGAGGATTCTCTCTCATGACTAATCCATGTCTATTATGTGATAGATCTGTCAATACATGACATAAGATTGAGCATTAAATACTCTCATAGGGGAAAGGTATTCTTTGTAATGCTTCAGGTGTTGTCCATTAACCAAAAAGATTTTATCCAACTCATCAAGATGGTAATGTGGATTATGCTAAATTGGTGGCTAGTGTGGATGATGTATAGTCCTACCCATTGAGATTGAAACTTATCCAAATGGGCCAAGTAGAGTAGATTAAAATAGAGGACCTTGTCACTAGGTTTGAAATCAAACTCTCTGGCATGAATATCATGGCGAGTCTTGGTGTAAAAAATGTTCTAATTCACTATGCATTAAGGTGATTCTACAATTTTCAATAAGAAGGTTGAGGTTAATTAGCCCTTCTTTTTTAGTAGAATCTAAGTTCGTATCAAAATCTGACACACTACCCAAGATTTTCATCTCAAGATCAATAAGAAGTCATGGAACCTATCCATAGGCCATATCAAATGGAGTGTATCCCATAAAATTTTTTTGCACTGTTTGATAGGCCTAAAGGATGTTATTAAGATTGTTGGTCTAATCTCTTGTGTACCTACTAATTGTTTTCCTGAGTATTCTAACAATTTCATGATTAGTGACTTCCACTTGGCTATTGGCCTATAGGTAATAAGGAAAAGTTAACTTATGATTAACTTCACAAGATTCCAATAAATTCTCGAAAACCTTACTGGTAAAATGTGTATCATTATTGGAGATCAAGATTAATGGAATTCTAAACTTTTCAAGAACATTGTTTCAAAGGAAGTTGGCTATAGTGTTAGATGAGCAGTCCTTAATAGTATCAAATTCCACTCATAGCATGCAATAATCAACACATACAAGAATGTATGCTTTGCCATTAGAGGTAGGAGAGATGGGATCAATGAAGTCAATCCCCTACACATGAAAAGGCTCTAGCAGTTAGATCCACTGTTGTGGTCCCTCAATACATGAGGACATACCTTTCTCACATTATCACTTGTCACAATAATGCACAAAGTATTGAGCGTCATGAAACATGGTGGAACCAAAATAGCCTACAAGCTATAACTTTTTCATGGTTCTCTTTTTAGCATAGTGTCCACCACAAACACCATGATGTGCGTGATCCAAGACATTGCCTTAGCATTCATTAGGAACACACCACCATACTAGACCATCAAGGCATTGCTTGTAGAGATGCTCTTTGACAATCAAGTAAGGTATTACATGGTGCTGGAATCATTGTATTTTACATTTATCTCATCCAAGAGGAAGCTTCTAGGCCACCAGATAACTAAGAGTGTTCACATACCATGGGCATTGATGTTCACATTTTGATTTGAAAATGACCTTGAAAATATGATCATCTAGAAATTCATTAAGAAGTACATCTTGTTCCTTGCTGCCAATTGGTAACTGTGATAGATGATCTATCACCATGTTCTTGGCTCCCTTGTGATCGATCATATGAAGGTCAAATTCCTACAAGAGAACTAGCCATCGTATTACATGAGGACTAACATCTAGTTTATTCATAAGAACCACATGATGCTATGATCAATGTGAATTAAAATTTTATGCCCCAAAACATAATGCCTGAATTTTTGGAGTGTAAAAAAAATTATCATTAGCTTCTTTTCCATGGTGGTATAGTTTAACTGAGGGCTTATAATGCTTCGACTAGCATAGTGGATGTAGTAGGGCCTCTTTTTCTCATCCAATTGCATTAGGACAACATTTAATGCAAAGTTAGAATCTTCTATCATTATGTAGAATGGTTGAGTCCAATTAGGACTCTACAACATAGGGGTTTGGGTTAGCATTTTCTTCAGACATTGAAAGGCATTTTCATAGCCCTTGCTCCACAAGAATGGAACATCTTTCTTCATGAGCTCAAACAAAATCCTAACTATTCTAGAATAAACTTTAATAAAATAACCTATAGTTGATACATACTCTCCATTTTTTTTCCTTCTTGGGTGTGACTAGAGTCAGATTGACCCACTCACTATCAAAAATAAGATCAATGAAAATGGCCCATAAAGAAAGTACAATGGACCATAGAAGGAAGTCCTTCTTACTTGCTTCTTAACAAACTTAGGATTCAAAGGCATCCTAACTTGTCCCATTTCAACAATCATGTGGACCATGACTAGGAAGCACTATGAGTCATGAGGGTTTGTGAAATACTTGTAGAGATCCTCATCACTAGGAAATGAAGAAGCCTCATCCAAATATTCTCTCACAACCTTGAAGGAAGAAAGCTTCTTTGTACATTTTCCCTCATACTTCTTTTTGCACCTACGTGATACAATAACTTTTGCTATCTCAATCACTCTACCTTCAAGATCCTTGAGGGTAGTGGTCATTTTCTTCTCCATTGCATCTCAAACTTGGTCCATCAAATGGGCCAAATATGCCAAGGACTTATAAGTTTGAACTTGATCATGTGCCATGGCATCAATAGTAGAAGGAGGTCAACTAGACCTTTAATGATGTTGGCCCCCTTCCTATGCATGGGATTGCAATTATACTCCTCTGAAGACATTTCTCCATTCATCCTACATGCAAACAATAGTGTCCATGAGTGCTTTAATTTAGACCATGAAATTTCTGTGTACCTAGCCCATTGCATACATATTTTCTCTCTCCCTTGTCTTCTATATTACGCCTTCAACGATATGTATGAGTTGTTGTCTTTAGCTGAAGCCATGGTTTGGTAGTAGTGAGCAATCTAAAGATATCTTTCCATGGCAATGTCCAATGATTCATGGACTCCTTGCCTCCATCCAACCATCTCATTTTAGATGTTAAAAATGCTAGCATAGGCTTAGAATTTGGGGTAGAAAATTTTAATCATATCCTCCCATGCTAAAATTTACTTAGGTGGCAAGGATTTGTACTAGGTTTTAGCCTATTCGATGAAGGTGCAAGAAAATAACTATAACATCTACCAATCATTGATGATCCCTTATATCTAACAAGCATTATCAAATGCATGTACATGGAGCTAGGGATCATCACTAGTATACCCTTTGTATAATGGAGCATTAGCCATGTTAATACATTTAATCATGCTATCTTGTACATGTTCCTTTGGGATGCAAATAGCTTTGTTGAGCTCATGATAATCACCCTAGTTAAATTAGGGGGAATTATCATCATTGGATGGTCCTAATAGATGGAGATGTTGAAACCTAGTGAGGAAATCATCCTCATAGTTTGAAGCTACATTGGGATTGATAGTCCCCAACCATGGACCTCATGATGGAGTGTTTCCTTACCTTTGATATCCACTTTCTTACCTTACTCCTCATTTGAGTGATCAAATGAAAAGCTATGATGGACATCCTCCTCCTCTGCCATCTAATATCAAAGCTCTTGCCTCGAATGAGTCTCATAATAACTAAGGTCAATTGTTGAAGTTACATAGAATGCTTGGAATTCCTATATCCCAAGGTTGACTAGGATATCTTTGAGACCTGCTGTTGTAACTACATCTAGTTCCTTTTCAAAATGTCCATGAATGACACATCATCTCCCTTTCTTATCCTAGGATAAGTTAAGATAACTAGTGGTAGAGTTGGATTGTTCACATGCTTGAATACAATAGAAGCCTTTTGTCATTTTGGTACTTTTGTTGAGATCCTTGATGGGCTCTTAGCATCATCTGCCATCTTGCTTATCTTCATAGCCTACACATATAATGCTAAGAAATAAACTAAAGTTGAATAAAGATTAAAATAAAAATTATAAAAATATTTCTAGGTAATTTACCAATGCCTTTCCTAGCAATGACACTAATGATAGGGTCTCATTGGTTTTAGACCAAGGGATTTATCATTTGAATTGTGGTGTGATCCAATCTTAAGCTTCGAAGACAATGTTGAGTGGACTGCCAAAAATACTTATGTATGTTTTTGCATTAAAAAAATATAACATATATTATAATTTTGGCCGAGAGGCCAATTACTAGTCATAGGTTGGTAATGCTAAATATTATTTCATTCATAATGCTCTAGGGACAGCTTATCAGTAATGCTAAATAATATTTCATCCATAACACCAGCATATGTACTCTAAGAAATATGTGGTTTCTATGTTTATGTCTTCTTAATGCAATGCACAAGGAATAAAATTCGGAAGGGTACATGAGTATGTATCAAAATAACAATCCATGAAATTCAAAATATTTTGTAACACTAGATTTAGGACCAAACTTAAATTTAGTTATTCTTATCATCATGCAATCTTAACGATCTAACCAAAATTATTATAGAATACATAGAATTTGGTAAACTGACAACTTGGATAATTTTTAATATAATAGATGGACTAAACTTCAACTTTGTTTTTCAAGATTCTCTTGGCCAAATTACAAGTATATATATTAAATATATAACTAAGCTAGTATATATGATACAATTCAATTCTATGTAACCATGGTGAGAGAAAGAAAAGGAAATATTTATAATTTTATATTTTATAATTTTTATGTATTTTATGGTTATAAAAAAAACAAAAATATACACACATGCATCACAATCCCAGTTAGGGATAGGGGTAGTGCTCACACACACATGTGTTGTAATCCATCAAGGAATAGGTTTAACACCATACACAAAATGCAATAAAAGGGCTCTTAGTCACAACCTTGATGAGGCAACCCTATGTCATACAGTTGTGACCTCCTTGGGTAAGGTTGAGTTGTTACAGCTTAGGAAAACAAGAACCAAAGAAATAAATATTTTTAGGATTTTAATATTTTATAATGTTTTTGATATTTTTAAGGTTTAAAGAATCAATGATAAATAAAAAGAGAAAAAACCATAAGCTTTATTCACCATGCAAACACTAGACTCTACATTGACCAAATGGTTTCGAGCTACATAAACAAGGTAGCACTATGATAAATTCAAAAATTTTGCAACAATGAAATCGTATCTATGATGTTGTAGATATGTTATCATATCTCAGCATATGTTATCATATAAATGATATCGCAAGATGTGTGCCAACCTATATAAGCAACACTTAGATGCACAAAACCAAAGAGATACATTAGCATAGTAACAAAACTCTTTCAGTTTATTTTCTTGAATTCAGTACTTAGCACTATGTGCCCATAGTGTGATGTTTTGTAATTGAAAAAATTCTTTATTCAAGTGTGATGTACTTGGATGCAATGCATGCACGGCAATAAAGATTGAGATTACTCTACATCATTGCAGCAACATTTAGTTTTATTTCTTCTTCCATTTAGCTTACTATTTACTATTTTCATATTTAATGTTTACCATTACTTACAATTTACATTTAATGTCATTAAGCAGAATGAGTGTGACTAATCTCAAGCACATAAGTGTAACTACTTGGTAGCCCAATAGTACTATCACTTGCTATGCCTAGTAGTGTGGTGCTTGGTAATCCAAGTAGTAGTTGCACTAAGTCCAAGGTGTGACTGAAAGATCAGGATTGGTTGCCCATTGCATAGACTAGCTTATATTTTTTTATTGTCACTTAGATTTAGAAACCTTTACTTTCACTTCATGTTTACCAGGAGCCCAATGGTCAATTCAACATCAATATCATATACCTTACCATGAGTTAAACCATGCGCATTAATTTTACTAACTCACCTAGGAAGACAACAATCATGAATGCTAACAAATTATTGGAATAATCACATTTCCTTACCTATGGAGTTTGACTAGGATTATGTGTAAACACTTGTATCTCGTATGGTTGGGTGTTGGATACTCCACCACTCATCATTGGCATCGTTGCTAAGGATAAGTCAATGTTATACTATGTAATATATTTTTTAAAGTTATTTGTATCAAAACCTAACTCGAATCTTCACAACCTTAATATAAAGCACACTTAACTCAAACCATCAAAAAACGATAACATGACTTCACATAATGATCAACTATCACCTTCCAAGGAAACAAGAATAAGTAGTGGCAAAATTGCTGATGAAGAGGATTAGCGAATGCCAATGCAAACACATATTACTTATGCTTAAACTAATCCATACCATCTAGACTTTGCCTTCATATTTCATCAAGACAAAAAAATGAGGTGGAGTGACATGCAAGGCAACATAGTCCTGCCTCTCGAATGTCCAGCACCAAACATGCTAGAAACTACTCTAAGGGGAATGCACTTGGACCAAATTCAGGAATGGTATCATGTGACTCAACACATGACCAAACCCTATGAACCTACAAGGGAGTAGATAAAGAGAGATGCTACTATGAAGGTCAAACATGTTCATACCAAAGGAAAGCAAGCCAACACATCTATTTTCATAGAAGAGATTGATGCTGATTAGTTCATTTTAGAACAACTCCGCCAGAACCATGAGGAGCCATCAAAGACACTTATCATCAGACTAGAGGAACCTATCAAAGCCCAACTTCACTCTACTCTAGTACAAACACACAAGGGGAAGGCTATTGACTCAAGATATAAGCAAGACTCTAGGCCAAGGGATCCTACTAAGTCCTACAAGGAAACTTACAAGCGTCATGAAAGGAGAACCAGCTGACACCATTCTCCTACTACCTCCTCTGCTTCATCATGATCATCAAAAGACTATGACAAGAGATAAAACAAGTACTAAGACTTTGATGGGAAAAGAGAAGAGCTCATGGTCATCATGACCAATACTCAAGGTATTCTAATTCAGAAGATGAGAAGTATGAAAGAAAAAGGCACAAAGATAGAAGAGAGGATCAAGAAAGGCACAAGCATAGAAGGGGTCACCGCTACCATAGATCCTATGAACCTGATCATGATGATGAACCCTTTATGACAACCCAAAGCATGATCAACATTTAGGAAGCAATCTACATACCAACCAGGCACATGAGAGATAGCCAAATCAAACGATTAGATATGAATAGTATGCCCCAATTTGAAGGAGGTTACAATGTTGATCCTTAGCATCACCTTCAAGCATTCCACAATGCTTGTGCCCTTCAAAACATATAGAGTAATTGGTAGAAGTTGAAGCTGTTTCCTAGAACACTTGTGAAGGAAGCGGAAAGCTAGTATAGGTCACTGGAACCTGAATCCATCAAAAACTAGAGTATCATGCTTGAAATCTTTAATGATAAATATTAGGCCTATTCACAAGTGTCAAATATAAGAAAATAAATCCAGAACTAGAAACAAGGGACTCATGAGGCCCTTGATGTAGTAATGCACAAATATTATTCACTATTACACATATGCCCAGTCCATGTGTTTTCATCAAAGGAACAACTGGGGCACATCATAGATGGGATGAGAAGTAAAATAATAGAGAACCTTGGGGATTGTGCCCAAGGAAGACTTCAAAATTAACTGCCCATTGGATTCAAAGAGTCATTAATCAATTGGAAAAATAATAAGGAGAACTCAAAAAAAGGGAATTAGCTAAAGAATATAGTAGAGATCCATCCATTAGGAAAAGAGATGTACAAGTTTGTGAAGCCCAAGAAGAAGAAACCTTGGACTAGATCATCAAGAAAGAGATGCTACCAATTCAGAAATTTGATGTTGATGTAGCAACATAGGTAGCAAAAATGTGGTATTCGGTAGATGAATGATGTACAACAACACTAAAGATTATAGAGGAGAGAGTAGAACATGCACTCAATAGAGGCAGAGATAAAAAGAAGAAGAGGGAATTTGGACAAAAGGCCAAAGTTGCTTTAGTAGCTGGGCACTCAGAAACTAGCTCCATAGATGATGAAGGTTGCACCGTATGCCAATATGAACATCCTAAGGGATGTTGTCCAGTCATGGTACATCTACAAGAAACTGGGGCAAACACACTTAACCCATGATTTTTTCAAAAACAAATGTCCAAATAGTTACCTTATCCTCCAGGTAACTACAGACAGCAACCTCAACCAATGTACTATCCTAGTGGAGCCATGCCACAACCATAGGAGCAATACCATTAATAGTGGCAATAGCCACAACCATGAGCCATGCCACCACCACACCAACAACATCAATATCGATAACCTAATCCTTATGGATACTATGTCCAACATCCAGTCTCACCTGATCATGCAACTATTCAAACCCTACAATACTATTCAGTAGAATATGACAGACTGACATCACCAAGGACTGATTCCAATAGCTAGACCTTCTACTCAACACTTTAGTCCTATGCCACTAGTGTCACCTCTTGTTATGCAGGGGAACTTTCCATCACAACCCTAGCCAAAAAGTGCTACAAGGGTAGTTAACACATAAGAGGAAGGTTACTTATGAGTCTCAACCTAGGAAATGATCATTCTTTAGAACAAGTCCAAAGAAGACTTAACGAATGGGAAACATGTTTAACTCCATCCCATCCACATTGAGTCCTTCACAATTCAATAAGCTTCCAACTTCATCAGGTTTAAATGTCACAACTATCATGCTCACACAAACAATAACCCATTGGATCAAGGCAGGGGCTCTTTCATAGAAAATAACTAATCCAAGAAGTGCCTTAATTTATCTCCAAATAGCAAGATAAAAATTGTGCAAAGCTTTATTAGATTTTTGGTCTGAAGTAAATCTAATATCTCAAGACATGTACTAGTCCTAGAACCTTCCACCACTAAAGAAAAGTAACATTACTTTAGAGCTTGTAGACTAGTAAATCATAGTTCCACTTGGAGAGGTGGATGATGTGATTACCACCATCAATGGTTGGTCCTATCTTATCGATTTTCTAGTAATTCGTGTGGGGAAAAACAAGGGAGAATTCCCAATTATCATGGGAAGAGCTTGGCTTAGCATAGTGAATGCTAAGCTTGGAATTCATCATTTATCCTTGGAAATTTCCAAGGAAGATGAAGCCAGAATCATACACAAAAAAAGGGTTCCAGGTATCGCATACAGTGGTCAAGGTTGCAATTGTGTGCAAATAATTTAGGCTATTAAATGAAAAGAGACTAAGGCATGCAATCAATGCATAGAAACAAGTTGTGTGCAAAATTTCATGTATGCAGTAGCCACCCAACAAGAGGGCACCTAGTGGTTGATTACCAGTGAAGAAATCCAATCTGATAAGTACATGGAACCAAAAGAATAGATCATCAGTACCTACATTACAAAAATAGATAAGTTGGAACAACTAAGGAAAAGACACTCTTGCCCTCAAAATAATCAAGAGGAAGAAACAAACTGGGGACACTTAGAAATCCTAGACATAATGGAATTGGAACCTCTAGAATTGAAAGCCCTACTAGCAACATTAGAATATGCATTTCTAAACAACAATTAGTTAGTAATTATCAATGCCAGCCTAGAAAAGGAGCAAAAAGGAAAACTACTGGAAGTGCTCAATAGATGGCCTATAGCATTCATGTGGTCTTATGATGAGATAACAAGAATTGATCCATGAATTTGCCAACACTGGATCTACATTGATCTTGCAATCAAACCAAAACACCAACCTCAATGAAGACTTAATCCTAAGCCCAAGGAGGTATTCAAGCAAGAATTGGAAAAGTTGCTAAAGGCAGAATTCATTTATCCAATTGCAGATAGTGAATGGATAAGCCCTTTGGTGATAGTTCCAAAGAAGGGAGACAAATGGTGCATTTGCATCAACTTCTAACAATTGAATTTAACCATGTTTAAGGATCATTTCCCATTGCCATTTATTAATCAAGTCTTGGACACAATTTTGGAACATGAGTACTATAGTTTTTTGGATGGGTACAATGGATATAATCAAATCTTCATTGCACCGGAGGACCATGAGAAAACCATGTTCACCATTCTATGGAAAATGTTTGCTTATAGATAGATGCCTTTAGGTCTATGCAATGTGCCAACAACCTTCCAAAGACTAGTTTTAAGCATCTTTCAAAAGTATATAGGTAATGGTGTTGAAGTTTTCATGGATGATTTCTCCACATATGGGCTCAATTTCAAACAAGCCCTAGTCCAGTAGGAGCAAGTACTTAAAAGATGTGTTGAAAATAATTTGAAGCTCAATTGGCAGAAGAGCCAATCTCATGGTCCATGAAGGTATAGTACTAGGAGACAAAATCTTTCAAAGGGGTATAGAGGTAGATCTTGAAAAAATTAGACTCATCAAAAACATCACTCAAAATCCATAAATAGTAAAAGATGTGAGATCTTTCTTAGGCGATACTAGATACTACAAAAGATTTATTGAAAACTTCTCAAAAATAGCCAAACCACTAGTAGAACTCACAAAGAAGGATGCACCTTTTTAATGGACTGGGTCATGTGAAAAGGCATTCAAAACTTTGAAATAGAAGTTAGTTGAAACACCAATCCTCTAAGCTCTAGATTAGTCAAGGCCTTTTCATATTATGACAGATGCCTCTAACTATACACTTGGTGTAGTACTGACACAACTTGATGATCAAAAGAGACTGTACTACATACACTGTGTGAGTAGGAGCATCATCGAAGCACAACTAAACTACACCACAACTGAAAAGGTGCTAATGGTCATGGTGTATGTGCTTGAAAAATTTAGACATTATGTGCTCAATTACCATATCTATGTCCACACAAGCCATAGTGTCATTTGATTTTTAATGAACAAGCCAATGATTAGTCCCAAAGTGATAAGATGACTTGTGATTCTTCAAGAGTTTTACATCACAATGATTGATAAAAAAGGGATAGAAAATGTTGTATATGATCATTTATCACAATTGAAATGGGATGCAAACAACCGAGTAGAACCCTTATCAAACCAATTTCCCGATGAGGACCTCTTCACTAGAACAACAAAGGTTGTAAATTCAAAAAAATAGCCATGGACTGCAAAGTACCTGACGTATCTCACCACACAAGAGCTTCCTATTGAATGGAATAGAAAACAACATGAACAATTGCTTCACAAAGCTAAACAATACATGGAAATAAATGGCAACCTATACAAAATTTATGTAGATGGACTTGTTAGATGGTGTGTGCCTGATTGTGACCAATAAAGAGTGTTACAAGACATCCATAAAGGTCTATGTCGTGGCCACTATGCAGGGTGTAGAACAATACTTAAATTACTAATGGCAAGCTACTTTTGGCCTACTTTGTTTATAGATGCCCACACTTTTACCTCATCATGTGAATGTTGCTAAAGAGATGGAGGAATTATGCCCAAAGATGAAGGGCCACAACACTAGATACAACCGCTGGAGCCCATTCAACTAATGTCAAATGAAAAAGCATACATTGTTGTGACTGTGGATTATTATAAAAAGTGGGCAGAGGCAACAACAATAAAGGACTATACCATAAAAATAGTTGTTAAGTTTTTCCAACAACATGTGGTGAACCAATTTAGAGTATCTAAAATGCTAATATTAGATAATGGGACCTAGTTCACGAGTGCTACCTCTAAGAAACTCATGCAACAACTTGGGGTTAACCATACATTAACAACACCATATCATCCCCAAGCAAATGGTCAAGCTGAAGTTACTAATCCAAAATTACTAGAATACCCACTAGGATGTTTAATAGGTTTAGATCTAATTGGAGTACGAAATTAAATGATGCTTTATGGGCCTATAGAACATCCTAGAAATTACCTATAGGGTACACCCCATATAAGTTCATCTATGGTAAGTTGTCGATACTTCCAATCCAGGAAAAGCTTCACACTTTAGCTATTACTAGTGAACTTGACCTTTGATTTGAGTTTAGCACAAAAAGAACATCTAATGAATCTAAATCTTTTAGGTAAAAATAGATAAGTAGCACTTATGGGTAGTGAAGTCCACAAGCACTGCTCCAAACTTAGGCATAATTCACGAATAAGAAATGTAACCATACAATCGAGCGACAAGGTCCTCTATTACAATCCTAGTCATTCACCCCAAAAGGCTAGATTTCAAACACTTTAGGAGTGACCATACATAGTACACACCACTTATCCATCTAGTGCCTTACATATTTATCACCCATGTAGCCCACATAAGCTTATCCTTGTCAATATTCAACAAGTCAAACCATAATATGAGTACTCAAAGGAATCTACCCAACCTATTCACCAGTCTTTCACTTGTTCTATTTTCCAGTTCCCTAATCTTCATAATAGTTGTGAGGGTGTCCATTTAAAATTATAGGCACCTTACTAATTTTTCTATTTTTTTCTTTTTCATTTTCTTTTCATTTTTCACATTATTTTACATTTTTCTTATTTCTTCAATTTTTCTCATTTTATACTTTGTCATTTCTTCAATTTTTCACATTCTTTAATATTTTTCAATTCTTTAACATCTTTCATTATTTATACTTTTTCATAATTTTTACCATCTTTCCTATTTCTTTTATACTTTGTTTCAAACCCTTTGTAAATAAATTTTGATTACTAATAAAACACATTTAAATAAAGTCAACATGTAGCCTAATAAGATGAAAATTTCTCTATGATATCAAGTCATAAGAGACTGATTATTTTCATAGTGAGCCCACATCATCCATCCATCCATCCATTTCAATAATAAGAGGTTCTTACCATTGCCATAATGATATTCTTTCCATCATCAAATTAAGAATAAACTTGTCATCATTATGCCTAGACAAAAAAGTGAAGAACCAAGAGGGAATGAAAAGGGAGTGACATCAAGGGATTTGTGGATTCTTTTTGGATTATCATTGTAAGTTCTATCATGTTACTAAGGTTGTATTATATCCTTTTAGATCTAACGAAAAATGGAAGTAAAAGTAAATATGTACTACCTTCAAGGGTTGACTCAGTTAAAAAATAAAAGAGCACAAAATAAATTTCTGGGGGTTCCACTAAAAAGACATGTTATCCATTTTGAAGGTAGGCAGCTTCTCGAAAATCTAAAAATAAAAATAAGTGCTATGAATAAAACTTCTCCCTTGGACAATATGCCAAGTGACAATACTCCTTGTAACATTGATAGTCTTATGATTATAATTCCAAAAGATAAAATGACATGATGTCACTAGAATGTGGTCTAGACTTGGTTTGAATCTTGGATAGAAAGGTTAATGATTACTTTGACGACTAATAAAACACAAGAATTCATTATGCCTATGGTAAGACACCTCATGTCCCAATTTTTGCAATCCCTTTTAAACCTATTTCATCTCGCTCTTTGAATAATCATAACTTATGATTTTGTATAGCATAGTGTTATTTTCCCAACTTTGTAGTACTAATATGTATGTTTGGCTAAATAGGTATGCATTACATTCAATTCCTTAAGTGCCTAAGGACACTTTTAAACATGGTTATACAAAGGCATTAAGAGTTGGAGCCTACTTTGGGGAGGACCCACTTATATAACTGTTGTATCTTATACATGCCAAGTGATTCCACATCATCTTGAGCCTTCCAATTCCAGTAAATAACAAAAAATATTTACCATACCATTCACACTATCCATTCTAATAACACAACAATGTTATCTTTCTCATTCATTCCATCAATACCTCATACTTTCCTAGCTTAAGATTCCTTAATCATAGACTTTCAACGCTTATTTTTCACAATTAAAGCATCGTCTCCATTTCAAGATCCTTTCAACATGATGCATTACTTCCAACTATCCTATGGGACTTACTTTTTTCCGAGAAAAACATTTAGAAATTTGACTTTTTTATGATGACATTGTATCTACGATATTGCAGGCACCTACAATATTGCACCTACAATATTGCATTTACAATGTCGTACTTACAATATGGCACCCATAAAAACTATATATATCGTGGGGGAGTTAGAAAAAATTTTCATTTCTAAATTTCATAAGAAGAGAGTTGTTGTCAATTCTTCTTTGTAGCTTATAGCTCTGATACTCCATCTTCTAGTGCCCATAACTTGCTCATTATTGCCCCAATTTGCATGATTTCCAAATCTACATGATCCCAGAGTGCTTACCATAGTCATGGGGGGTGCTAGTAAGGGAAATTTGAGTCGATTTTTTTTTTAAATTACTAACAACTGGAAGGTATTACAAGGGTAAGTCTAAGGAGACATATTAAGAATTTTTTAAGTAAATCACTCATGTTAAGGCCAAAACAACTTTTAAAAGACTTTTGATTGATCATGCCACTCATTTAAAGTACTAATGGGGTTGTTATTGAAAAATTTTCTAACTCTACAATCATAATGAATTAAGAACTTGATATAACTAAGGGTATGAGTAAGGTACAAAAGTGTTGCTCATTTATGAGAATACTCTAGTAATTCCAAACCCTTAATTGATTGTCGATAGCCCCAAAAAGAGAATCACAAGAAGAACTTCCACAATCGGCAAGCAAAAGACCATGAGGCCATGGAAGAGAACAAGTGAGCAAGCAAAATCCGCAAGCAAAACAAGGAGAGTAGGAGGCACAATCCTTTAGCATTCATCAACAAACTCCTGCAACAAAGCAATCTACTCAAGCAGAAGCGGATGTTCCACAAGTGCCTGTCCAAGGACAATAATTTACAGTATCACATGAATGCCTTCAAGCTATTTAGGAAAAATCCATTATGTCAACAGTCATTGTGGAGCTCAACTTTGATCCATTTTTGGAATTTGCTTCAGAAGCTGTTAAGGCCCAACTTCAGTCATCTCCTTTGCGACCTCCCAGTTTTGTAAGGAACACCATTCTCATTTTGTTTTAACTTAAGAATGATTTTTCAGTTAGTCATGGGTGTATGATAAAGTCAAAAATTTTGTGATAGCGATATCATATTTACACTATTGTATCTATAATGTTACAGATACGTTATTGTATTTTAGTATACATTATCATATAAACAATGTCATAAACTGTGTGCCAACCTATATAAGCAACACTTAGATGCATGGAACCGGAGAGATATATTAGCATAGTAACAAAACTTTTTCAGTTTGTTTTCTTGAATTTAGTACTTAGTAGTGTGTGCTCGCAATGTGATGTTTTGTAATTGAATGAAGTCTTTATTTGAGTGTGATGTACTTAAATGTAATGCATACATGACAATAAAGATTGAGATTACTCTACATCATTGTAACAACACTTAATTTTATTTCGATTTCCATTTAGCTTTATGTTTACTGTTTACTATTTTCATGTTTAATATTTACCATTACTTGCAATTTACTTTTAGTGTCATCAAGCAAAATGAGTACGACTGATCTCAAACATATAAGTGTAACTACTTGGTAACCTAGTAGTATTATCACTTGGTACGCCTAGTAGTGTGGTACTTGGTAATCCGAATAGTAGTTACATTAAGTCCAAGGTATGATCGAAAATCAAGAGCTACTTATTGCATAGGCTAGTTTAGATTTGTTTTATTGTCATGTAGATATAAAAACCTTTACTTTCACTTCATGTTTACTGGAGCCTAATGGCCAATTCAACATCAATATCATATACCTCACCTTGAGTTAAACCATACGCATTGATTTTACTAACTCATGTAAGAAGACAACAATTACGAATGTTAACCAATTACTAGTATAATCACATTGCCTTAGAGTTCAACTAGGATTACATATGAACACTGGTATCTCATATAGTTGGGTGTTGGATACTCCACCGCTCGTCACACTTTAACAAAGTCTAACCATACTTGTGAAAGCAACTCAAAACACACAAAAATAGAGAAGGAAATTAACTTACCCAAGGAAAGAAAAGCTCTTCACATAATCTAGATGCCACAAACCCAAGAAAATAACCAAGTAATAATTGTTTTTGTGTGAAAACTCTCTTCAAGTATTTATAGTTTCTGCATGGGAATGAAGAGGATTCATCAATGCCTGGATGCCAACGAACGCTCGTTGATGAGCAACAGGGTATCTCAACACTCTACCATACAAGTCAAAAGTGCATGTATGCAACCAGATCATAGTTCATGGATAGATAATGTAAGTATGCTAAGATAGATAATGTAAGTATGCTAAGAGTTGGTAATCAGTTCGTGATCATTGTCTTCCCACTTCAAGTTATTGAAGTGCAAGTATATGGTTTAACTCCTAAGCATGTTGAAAATGAGAAATGAAAATAATGTAAATCTCACGATGAGCAACCATTCTTAGCTTGCCGTACATATCTTGGGCTCATCTAATGAGCAACCATTCTTAGCTTGCCGTACATATCTTGGGCTCATCTAATGAGCAACCATTCTTAGCTTGCCGTACATATCTTGGGCTCATCTAATGAGCAACCATTCTTAGCTTGCCGTACATATCTTGGGCTCATCTAATTGTCACTAAGTGTTATGCTACTAGGCGAACCAAACAATAACACTACTAAGATTACCAAACAATTACACTATACGCTTGAAACCAATTGTGCTCATTCTACCTTACTAATGAACATGAAAAGTAAAGTACTTGAGAAATGTCAAGAGCTAAGCTACAGTAAACATGAAAATTAAACTAAGTAAGAAATTAGCCAAGTAAAATAAAGGAACTAAGTAAATGTTGCAATGATGATAAGCAATCTTGATCTTTATTGCCCAACATGAACTATGCTCAAGTACAATCCCCTCAAATAAAGATCAGATACAACTACTCAACACCATACTATGGGCATTCACTCTATCACTAAATGTAAACTACGAAAACAAACTATAAGAGTTTCCCTAAAACTGTAATGAAAATTGTTGTTGCTGATGTGACCAAATGTCGGTATTTATAAGGCTGCACAATTCCAAATACATTGTATCAATGATGATGTAAGTAAAGCTATGATATCAAAGATTTGGATATGGTTGATGTAATACTGTGCTTCATCAAAAATGGTTTTATCACTCGTGGAAGCCATATCAGCTATTCCAAGTCACACGATAGGCAAGGAGGTTCAAGCAAGGCCAAGCAGGGGGAGCGCTGGCACAGGGAGCGTTCTCAAATATTAACGTTTACAAAATCCTTCTTCCGAACTGGAATCAATCCTGTTCTACAGCATAGGCAAAATATCAAGAAGGAAAATTTTACCTGTGATTCCAAATTCTTAAAACACAGGTATTGCACATGCACAATTGATTCAATTAAAGACTCATATAACGTATTATTAGGACCATATTGGAGTTCTAAACAATAAACAAGGCATGTAGTCGAACAGAAAGGGTAAACACATTGTGATTCTTAACAGAAAGTAACGCTATGTTACACATGCATTCATACCTACCTACGCTGCTACACATAGTATATCATTCCAACCTCAATAAGGCTGATATGTGGAATATTCAACACAACTGACGGTCCCCTGCAATTCTTTCGGAGGAACGAGTAGGCCACATCAATTGCAAACTTTTTCAAAAACGTTGATGATTTCCTAGCTTTAATATATGAATGTCCAAGTATATAAGCAACTCCTGCCTCTTTAGCCCTGATCAACTCTAGCAGCTCTTCTCTTACCAAGTTATCCAGTGGTGGGCTCGGAGGCAACTCAAATCTCACTCTTCTTCGCATCCTTGATTGAGAGGAATCTGATTCATATAATGACTGCAAACTCTGGAGTGTTGCTGATTTGCTACTGGGAACACTGCAAATGGTGCAATCATCTTCTGCAATAACCAGCCTAACCCTAGAAGCAATAGGGTTGTTAATAACTGCCATTCGTCCCTCTTGTGTATTCTCAGAGCTAGAGGACATCATTTCTTCTGCTTCCATTTGGATAAATTGCGAAATGCTGAGAACAAGCCGACTCTCAAAGTCATCGTCATCTTTAGAAACATCTTTGTATCCATGTCTTACAATACATCTGTAAAGGCGATATTCCTTTGGACCAATGCGACCAATAAGGTAGCGTTCTTCAGGAGGTACAACAGGAACTGGAACTGACTTAATGCACACAAATACAAGAATCTGATGAAATGCAGGAAGATTTGTAACAAAATGCGAAAAAATTGCAGGTACTCCTGTGACTAGTTCGGTGTAAATAAGACCAATTCCGGGAACCCTTACAATCCCTAAGCTTGGCCCAAGTGTAAGAATCCACTTCATTGAAACCTTGTTTTGGATGTCAAAAACATACTTTCTTCGTGTTCCATAATGCCAGATATACATGACAAACAGGAACACTCCTCCAAGGGCCAAAGGAACCCAACCTCCCTGACTGAGTTTCATAAAAGATGCAGACAGATATATTCCTTCAATCATTCCAAAAATGAGTAGAAAACCAGTAGCATAGAGCCAATTTTTGTGCCAGACAATTCTGATCACTAGTGACATCAGAAATGTTGTGACAACCATCACTGAAATGGCAGCAACGCCTATGACAAAAATCAAGCCATAAAAATTTCAGTATGGGGGGGATACAAGAATAATAATAGCATTTTAAATCAATTTCAAGAATAAGGCAAGCATGCTATAACGCTAACCATAAGCATTGCCAATGTAGGTGACATCCCTAAAGCCCACTGTGATTGCAAGACACAGAACCATAAGAATCCAGTTTATTTCTGGTATATAGATCTGCCCACAAATATGCCTTGATGTGTGAACAACCTTCACACGTGGAAAACAACCCAATGAATGGCATTGATTGATGACTGAAAACGTAGCAGAAATAACAGCTTGGCTTCCCACAATAGCAGCAAGTGTAGCCATTATAAACATAGGCCAAAATACAGGCTCTGTCAAGAAACTATCAAATTGAGTTATCCTTTTCCCTAAACAGAGAACTCAAGTTCTAGTAACATTGACTGTCAACTAAGAAACAGTTTTCAATAACAAATTTTCTAAGCACTAGAGACTTACCAGGAATGGACTTGTAGAAACCCTTGTCAAAGTCTCTGATATGCTTAGAAAGATAAGCAGCCTGGCCCATATATGCAAGCACTAAGCAGGGATATACAAATCCAATAAAAGCTATCTACATCAAAACAACAATCCAAAACTCAGATACTTGAATGTTTGGAAATGCTACTAAAGCACTTATTTAGATGTGGTCAACAAACCCGAGCAGACAATGGAGTGAAATGTCCAAGATCAGCATACATTGCCTCTGTACCTGTAACAGAACCAAAACTAAATTCTAGTAAGTGAAATCTCTTTTGCACTGTAGTGCATTAAGCTTGTCTCAAACACAATTTAATATAGAATAAAAACAACATTTTCAGATTGTAAGAAGCAGAATCTCAGAAGACAACATTTTCCAAACCTGTAACACTCAAGACTATGCCTCCAAGGGAAATCCAGCCATCTTTGCCAGTTAGTTTAAAAAATTTCCACGCAAGATGAGGGGACAGTGCACGGAATACCGTGGGATTCCACCGAATGATATTGTATATACCAGCAGCAGTGATGCAAACTAACCAAGCAGTTATAATCGGTGCAAACAAGATTCCTACCCTATGAGTCCCAAAATGCTGAAGAGCATAAAGAGCAATCAATATTGCACATGTAATAACCACCACCATAGCTGCAATAAAAATATTGAATGAAATTTAAAATTGACCAAAACGCAGTGAAAAACCAACTGGTTTATTCAGGCGTTTGAACAGAACAAAGGTGAAACAAACAAATAAAACTATAAAGCATAGACTTTGCAATTTAATCAATAGTAAAATTATCAATTTTTAATAAATACTACAAATGGTAGCTTCAATTTTTACTAAATTTTGAGACACATCACTAGTGCTAACACATGTCCAATGCAGCATAGTAGTCTTGAAATCTTTCAAGGTCGTAATCTTTAAAGCCTAAGACAGGCAAATGTTAGAATTTACATAAGACCTAGATAGAGTCAAGTTAAACTCCTAAACTAGTATATGTTTCACTGGATTATATTTATATAGACTAAAGGTCCCCTCACAACATAAATTTTTGAACATTCCATATTTGAAACTATAGAAGTACAGTGGATCCTATCCTGGCCATTACTGTTGATACATGTTACTGGCTATTAAAAAGGAAAAATTTCCTTTCAATATACGCCTGCCAATTAATGATTACTTCAAACTCTCAGTTATTCTCAAACAAAACTTAAACAAGAAGATTAAAAACTAGGGGAAAACAAAAATTATTTTGGAAAGATATAATAAGTAACTCTTATGTTTATATAACACATTTAGTAAGAAGCTGCTCTTAATCTCCTATATTAAATGTTTCTTTCTTATTCAATTTCTTCATATTTTTATCTAGAAGTAATCAATTATCAACAACCACAACTATTAGATTAAACATGCTGAACAAACATTGTGTGTTATTTTTTATTGGGTTTCACTAGATATCAGGACTGAAAGGGTTGACTATAAGTAGGTTCAGAAGCCACATTGACTATTTGCTTTTATTTGTTTCAAACTCATATCTTTACCTGAGACCACGACACTAAGAGTATTCTAAGTATCAAAATAATTCATATTTACAGTTATTGCTTCAATTACAATATGTTATGGTAAAAAAAATTCCAAATACTTGAGAGAGGTCAGTTAGTGAGGTCATGTTTGTAAGACATCCTCAGATGGTCCAAGCAGAAGGTTTGACACTAGCATTGAAATTTGATTACTGCAACTCATGCACGTTTTTGAAACAAAATCTAAAAAGTTTATTAAAGGCATTGATAGTTGTTAGAAAATAAATAAATCATTTTATATTACATTTTTACTCATTATTTGGTCCATCCTAGACCCTAGGGATGTATTAGACCAGCTCATATTCAACCATTTTTTGCATAACGCCTATAATCTCAACAGTAATATTTTGGGCCTGTGACTTGCATAATGCAGGTCACGTGTCTTAACCTGCAATTCACTTATTCTAAGAACAATCGAATGTTTGTAACGGGGTTAATTGATAGTAACCTAGTTTTCATATTGGGAACTACCCTTCATACCAACAGTTATGTAATTCCTGCATATGAGATAATGGAATTATAAGTTTATCATATTTTTCAAGATTTGATATCGAAGCCTCTTCCCATCTTTGGCTACAATCTTTCTCACTATCAGCAGAATTGCGTTACAAAATTTCTCTTGAACTTTTTGCACTGATTATTTGAGAAGAACAACTTTCAAATGAAGAGTGTGTTTGCAATAGAAATGCTTATAGACTAATAATATTTTCACACATGGAAAACCAAGCTGGAACTGATTCTCATTGACAAGATTCTGGAAATATCTGGGTGCCACCAATTCAACAGCAACAGATGCAGATTGATGTTAGAATTGCATATGATCCAGCTCTATCATGATCAAACTGCTATGATCTAGTCAACGATATTTTTAACAAAAAAAAAAAGGAGAACGCATTCATTATCATAAAGAAGGAATTAAAAAAGGATCATCATCCAGAAGCTCAATGTTCATCCCACCAAGGAAGGGTCCTGGGAGGGTTGGTGGATGAGCAAAAGCCAGACCTCTTTTGAGTGGCTCTGCCCAAGCTTGAACCCAGGTCTTACAAGTTGAGAAACAAGCACCTTTTCATCATAAAGAATGAATTACACAATGAAAATCATAAACTTTCCTTTAAATAAGAATACTTAAACTTTACTGAGCAAGGTCTGATCTGATGATCCAACATATGAAATTGTTTTCTGAAGTTGCTAATTATTCCAAAGTTGCTCATCTTCATCAATAAGTTGGCCTAGATGGTTCTTAGTTAGTTCTTTGCAGATCAGGTTTGATTTTGTGATCAGCACTGCTATATCTGTTATGACACTGGTTCTTCACTATAAGGTTGTCTGAACTCTCAATCATAAAGACAGAATTACACAATGAAAATCATAAACTTGCCTTTAAATAAGGATACTTAAGCTTTACTGAGCAAGGTCTAATATGACAATTCAACGTATATGAAATTGTTATCTCAAGTTGCTAATTATTCCAAAGTTGCATCAATAAGTTGGCCCAGATGGTTCTTTATTAGCTCTTCCCATATCAAGTTTGATTTTTTGATCAGTATCGTTATATCTGTTTTGACACTAGTTTTTCACTTTAAGGTTGTATGAACTCTCAATCGGCTCTGGAGTTCCCTCATTTTTGGTTATGATAGTTTGATCCATGTGCAACATCCAACATTTGAGATTGTTCCTTGATGTTGTATGTAAGTTAAAGATGATAGACCCTTCTAAATTATGTCCAGTATGAAAAGAAAGTTTTCAGACTATCCAAAGGTCTAGTCCACTATTTGGTGTCAGTGACTTAGCGATTTTAATGTTAATAATTTAATCTACTATTTTATATTATATTTCATAAATTTTATTTCGGAACAACCCAACGTTTGTAAGGGAGTTAAGAAAATACTGACAACACCACCACCCCCACCCCCTTTCACTCCCTTCAAAAAAGGACCAGATGAGCTCGTATGGAGAACCCATCATACTCATCATCATAGCTGATGCAATAGCTCATGGGTGTGAGTTCACTTGCTCCTGTTCGCCATGCACTTGGGCAGGTAATATTATTTTTTCTCAATTTCACCAAAATTTTTAAAATTTGTGGCTTCAAAGCATTTTACATAGCTAGAAAACATACAAAGTCAAACACACTCAGCTCATCCGGATTCTTCATGTGCAAAAGGACAAGATATGAGCTTGATAGGACTGCTCCATCAGGGTTCATGAAGTACAGAACTCAGCTCACGTGAGCTGTGCATGTGCTGGGGGAATCACTTAGTGTGTATGTTGGGGCCAACTTATTAGAACATCTATATTGGTTCATGCTAGCTTATACATACCTATGTAACCAATGTATAGAACACAATTGAATTAAATGATATTCATAATTTTAGTTTTCATCAATGGTAGCTTAAACTTCTATCAGATAAAATTTAATCGTTAACATTCTTGCTAATGTAAATGAACTCACTATCATCCAGCTTTGAGGTACGTAACTGCAGTCCAGAGATTGATGATAGCACTGCAAAAGAATGAAAAGAATTTAAGTAACCAATAGTTTCCTTCTCTTTGAAAAAAAAAAACAATGTACAATCTCTAAAAGAGCAAACAGCATAGAAACCTCTTTTCAAAGCAACAAAGCTCTGAACAAAATTATATTTGATAAGCTTAAATTGAAAAATACCAGATATTGCAGGTGTGAGAATGCCATCTCCTATTATCATGCTAGCTGCTAACAAAACAACAATTAATATCCCTGTGCGAAGCTTTTTATGCTTTTCCAAAAATATTTTACAAAATGAGGGTGGTGTATTCTGAGGCAATCGATTAGGTTCATAGTAATTTGACAATTCTTCATCTGCAGCTTGCTGGTTTGGAAGTAAACTTAACTTTGCATGCCTGCATAGAAGTGAATACAGTGCAAAAGGTCCCCCTGTAAAAATTAAAAAAAAACATGAAAATTAATTTACAATAGACATAAATTAATTTCTGATCATTTAAAATCTTTAAGGAGTTTATTCAGGTATACCTTCACCATTATCATCTGCACTCAAAACAATGCACATGTACTTGATAAGAGGAATTAGTGTCAGTGACCAGAAGATCAATGAAAAGACACCTAATACTGAATCTTCAGTCAAGTGTCTCTGCAACTTTCCCTTAAATGCACTTCTATAAACATAGAGTGGTGATGTGCACAAATCACCATAAACCACCCCAAGGCTTTGATATGCTAAAAGCAAAACTGATTTATAAAAATGCTTTCTAGAATCCTGCATTAGAAAGTTAAATCAAACATGAGCATGGTTAGGTTCGTTAAGTGCGTGTCATCACAGCATCTTTAGTTATGAGGTCATGAGTTCAATCCTCAGTTGTGCATACAACTCACAATTCATCCCATAAGCTCATTCTATTATGTTGGAAATAGAACAAAATCATCATATATCAATAAACTTTTACTCATTTGTTTATGGGAAACAATAAAGCATACACAAAAGCATATAATTTTAGTTTACGTTGTAAAACAAGCCCTTAACCCAACAGAGAAATTTATGAGTAATTAAATAGTTTATTTGTTATATTTTTAAAAGGCATTACAAACCCCACCTACTTTCTATAACTCAGAGATTCATTAACTTTTACAACTTTTCACAATGCTTCAAAAGTTTATAATTTGATCAAATAACTCTATAAATTTCCTCCAATTAAGTGTCATTTTTTAATTCCCATGAGGTCATATCCCTGTCTGTGACAAAGGCCTAAAAATACAAGAAATGATTTAAATTCTAAAAGTAGCAAGAAAAACACACTAATTGTTAAACTTTTAAAGAATCCAATCATGCCACACCACATAGAACAATCTTCATATCATCAAAATTATTCTACTTTGGTTGCTGCTGCCCTTTTGTAAAGTCGCCATATGAAAATATTCTATAAGATTAATACATTGCAACAATACCTCAATTTAGCATACCTTTTTCAACATGGGCTTTTCATGGTGCTATAAATCTCCACTTATAATTCAATAAGATATCAGAAATATAAAAAAAGCCAGAACATGACAAATAAGAATGATTACTAGCAAGTTCAAATCTTAAAGCTAGATTCGTAGAAATTTACTGCGGCCTTCGTGAAAGCTTTTGACTCATGAGGGGGCTAACAACCCCATAACATACTAGAATCCCATTCTTTCATCGCAAACTTATTCACATAAAATTTCATTGTCCTTTCCTATCCAGGTTCGCCAAAAACACATTGGAAACTTATTAATGTTTACAATTTCACTCTAAGGTTCACCACTTTCCTAATTACTTCGAAAGTGATTAATTCAAAATCACCAAACCATGGACTTCGAAGCGCAGAGGTGATGATGGTTTGCCGATTCCTTACAATAACATGCTCCAAATCATGTTCAGTGTTGGCCCTAAAAACATAGTCCCCCAGAAAAAACGATCAATCACAGCGTTTGTCAGTAGGGGTTACCCACATGATCAGACAACAGTACTCCCTCAGAAATTTACAAGCCCAAAATAACAATACATTGGCACTAAAAACAGAAACCTCGACCTCTAATCTGCTGGAATATCAACCTGTACTACATACAGACCAATAAACAGTCATCATGCACGCACCATGCTCATTAAAAGAGAGAGAACTTGTAAACAGTAACGAAACTTGAAGCAGGAGCTTCCTGCACTTACCCCTGACTCGAAGGCCGGACCAAGACCACGGAAATCTGGCTCCATGATTCAGAAACTCCGATGCAGCAGCCGCTCTGGTGTTGGAATTAAAATCCGTGCAAGGATCACAGCGTATCTCTCAAAGATGAAAGAAAAGGGCATCAGAAAACACAAAACGAATGGGAATCAAATAAGGGAATCCAAGAATAACATGAGTGGTCCAACCAAAACTCACAAAACGAGTGGCAGAGACGTTTCAGAGCCGTAGTATACTGCCGATAAGAACGAACCCATAAGCCAGGAAAGAAGGTGAAAGACGGCACAACACAAAATAATTGTGTCACCCGATCAAGCAGACGTTTTTTGTCGCCAGTTTCAGACGGGTAGGCCGGGAGTTTTTTTAGGAAACGATTTGCTCGTGTGGGCTCTATGGAAAGATACGAATCCTAACGTGTCATACTTTAATTTGTTCCTTCTTTTGGAATTTCACTCGATGTTTAATTGCTTATCTTGAAAGTCGCTCACGCTGCGTTCGATGCTCAGAATTACGCAGTAGTTGGTACAGTTCCTCCACTTTTGAGATCTGTCCATGGTAGTTTTGTGAATGATTTTTGGGCTGATTCATTTTGGAGTACACATCAGTTCATTGGCAGCATAATCGGAGATTGATGTTTGGTACCGAGGTGCTTTCCGTCTATAATCAGATTCACAAATTAAGGTACAAGGTTCCAAACCTAATTAGAATAATTTACTTTCTGTTATTTCAAAGGGCTGATTCATCATGCTGGCTTTATTCAAAGAACAGAAATAAATTAACCCGTTAAAGCATTTAAGGGATTGAGTGGAAAGTTTTAGCATGTACCTAAAGTCCATAAGTGGAAGAGTGTGGGTCCAAGTGACAGTAGGGTGAATGGCTTCGAAGGTTGTTGGAAACTCAAAATATATAGTCCAAGATATACACTCTAATTAGAATTTTATAATTCAACTTTTATAATTCAACTGAGCTTTCAAATCAATAGTCTTACCATTACCACTAAGCTAACACATTATTGTAAAAGTCACACTCCTTGTCTTAACATAGTTTTTTCAACCATACATTCGAAGAGATATAGCCAACATGTTACCTTAAGGGACCTATCAAATAGTATATACCTTAAGATATATAGCCAACATGATGTTTTGGGGTATGGTCAAAACAATTTTACAATACTTACACTCCACAACAAATAGGTATACCCCAAGATATATACTTCAATTAGAACTTTATAACTCAATGTTGCCCATCATTATCAAACCCATGAATTTGAGTTTTCAAATTAAGATTCTTACCACTAGGCTAACACATCATTGTTATCAAATAGCTAACATGATGCATTAGAAACACTATACACAAATAGGATCTTCCTAAACTTACTTGTATGTCATGATTGTAAACATGATGACCAACATGATACATTACATTTTAAATTTTTTCCATTCTTTTTACAATAGTTTTATCTTAAAGATCCCTACCCTAACCAAGTTAATGTCTAAACACTAGAATAAATGTGTTCTATATTTCTTGTGAAAAGGTTTTATCCAAAAATCATGCTAAGCCCTTCCTCTACTTTAACGAATTAGCCCATATTGATGGGATAAAAATGGAATTGTCTATGCCATGTCTTAACCCACATCCCACATTTAATGTTTGCCAACCCATGCATTCATCATGATGGTGATGTTAGAAGACATTGGCAAATAGAGATGGGACAAAAGATTAATTTAATAAAATGAAATTTGATTTTAATTTTAAGTAGTCAAATAAAGTAGTGATACACATTCATCATGAGTGATGAGCGATGAGGTACCCCTACGCTCAACCATACAGATACAAGCGTTCCATACACGATCTAGTCGAATTCTAAGGACTAAATGCCTATGCGCCTTTGTGGAACAAGGATGGGTTGGTTGATCATTGTCTTCCTAAACTTACTTGTATGTCATGATTGTATGATTAAGTAAGCTTGAGGCATATGATTTTTATATCTATTATGTTTTTATGTCCTGTGCTAATAAAGGAGAAGAGAGATAACTAAGTGACTAATTTATCTTAACTACTCATTAACTAAGTTTTAACTAATCCTAACACCAGCATCCGTTCTCACTTGCCGTACACATCTTGAACCAGTGCAACACTACTGGGTTACCAAGTGTTACATGCATGCCCGAAGTGATCATACTAAGTGTAATTTAATGATTTGCTTAATTGATCAAAATGAATTGCTACGCTAATAACATAAATGTAAACTGCATAAAATAAAATAAAATAAATGCATAAGAAAACAAATCTCAAGTGCTGCAAGGATGAATTGAAGAGCTCGTCTTTACTGCCGTACACAAGTTGTGCTCAAGTACACAATGCTCAAATAAAGATCCTTCCACATTTAGACCTTCTGCTACAGGCACTTGGAAAATACTCTAACTTTCAAACAGAGTACAAGAGTTTTGCTACTTGACTGCTAAAAGACTTCCTCTTAATTGTGTGCCTGGGCACTGTATTTATAGGCTTGGGAGAAACTACTCTAATTATTAGAGTAACCACTCTAATAATTAGAATAAACCGCTAGAGTAACTGCTCTAATAATTAAAATGAACTGTTAGAGTAACTGCTCTAATAATTAGAATAAACTGCTAGAGTAGCCGCTCTCATCAATGAGGTGTTAGCTTAGTGGTAAAAGTCTTAGCTTGGTAACCCCAAGTCATAGATTCGATTCCATTGGGAAACCCTAAAATAATTGTAATATAGTTACACCCCAAGATATATAGTCCACTTCAAACTTTATAACTTAGTGATGAGCGACGAGGTATCCCTACGCCCAACCATACGAATCACAAGCATTCATGCATGATCTAGTTGAATTCGGTGGATGGGACTAGCTATGCATCTAAATCATTATACTTTCATCACAATTCGTTGTCTTCCCACTTGGACTAGTGGTAGCTTTGTCATGTATGGTTTAGTCCAAAGTGAGGCATATGATGTTGGCTAATCCTATGCTACTCCTAATGATAATAAAGAGATAAATTAATTAAGCTAATGAACAATGGAAAGTAAAATCTAACTAGCCTACATGAGATGAATATCCATTCCTAATCGTCCGCACATGCCTTGGACTTTGTATAACCATTGTTGGAATTGCCAAGCATACATCACTAGGTTTGCTAAACAATACACTACTAGATTACCAAGTAACGCGATATTGCAGCCCGCTGCCAATTCTATAAATAAGAGGTGGCTCTCCCTTGTTTCGCAACTAGTTTTTAGTCCCTTAGCTAAACTCTTATAGTTTTCCCTTCTTAGAGTTAGAATTATTTCCCAGTGTATGCCTACAATGTGGTGAATGTAATTATACAACATCCTTTATTCGAGTGTGATGTACTTGGACATGCACATGACCAACAATAAAGATCAAGATTACTTCATCATTGCAACATTCACTTAGCTTAATTATTTAATTAATTGTTATTTACTGCTTTCCTAGTTAATCTCTCTCACCCTTATCTCATGTTAAAATGTAGAATGAGTACAACTTGATTACGAGCATTTAAGTGTAACTACTTGGTAACCCAGTAGCGTACCTAGGATCTACACGTGGTAATCCCAGTGGTAGTCATGCACGAANGCTAGATGCCACAACTAGTCCGTCTGTAGAGTTCAACTGGATCGTGCATGTAACTCTTGTATTTGTATGATTGAGTGTAGGGGTACCTCGCCACTCATCATTGGTGTTATTGCTGGGGACGGTGCTAGTTATCTAGATTAGTTATATCATACAAGGTCGTTGTAAAGGAATTAACGATATATCTTTTAGAAAGAAATAATTATAAAAAGTCACATACAAATTCACACACAATTTCACAACCATGCCTCTCCTACAAGACTATAACAATGCCACACTTAGTGAGGAAGTTCATTGGAGAACCAATGAACTATATGACGATGAAGATTGGAGTACACAACCTAAAGTGGGGGTTTCTTATAAACATGAACGAAGGCAACGTCATCGCAACGCACGAAAGTCTAATTTAACCGATGACGATGAACCCTCACTAGCCACTACAAGCCTAACACAAATACAAGAGGTTATTCGAATCTCACGTAGGCATTGTAAAGAGAGTCGTCTACCCAGGCTTGATTTAAATAACTTTCCTAAATTTTTAGTAGGGTATGACTTAGATCCACATCAACATTTACAAGCCTTCTACGATGCCTGCACATGGAACAACATTGATAACAATTGGCAAAAACTTAAG
>MNCI01015499.1:1221553-1290289 GCA_015680685.1 Gnetum montanum
ACTGAAGAGGAAAAGCTCCAAGCCATACTTCAATGCCATCAAGCCTCAAAGCCTGAAGCACAACACAAAGGGAAAATGCTAATGGAGGAGCCACCACCACCAGGAACTACATGAGTTCCAAAATTTTTGTAGTTGTAGCACTTTTTTGTGTTGTGTCTTTATTTTTTTTTCTTCCCACATTGTGGCATAGTCCCATTTTCACCATCCAATAATCCCATACCTATCCACTGTGTAATAACTGTAACTCGAGGATGAGTTTTCATTCAATCGTGAGGGTATGATGAGTCGCATTTTGGGCGACTACAATATCTTGTACGCGATATCGCATGCTCAGTTGCAATATCGCATACACGATATCGTAGATTGCCACCAATTCTATAAATAAGAGGCAGCTCTCCCTTGTTTTGTAGCTAGTTTTTAGTCCCTTAGCTAAACTCTTGCAGTATTTCCTTCTTAGAGTTAGAATTATTTCCCAGTGTATGCCCGCAGTGTGGTGAATGTAATTGTACGACGTCCTTTATTCGAGTGTGACGTACTTGGACATGCACATGACTGGCAATAAAGATCGAGATTACTTCATCATTGCAACATTCACTTAGCTTAATCATTTAATTAATTGTTATTTTTTTCTTTCCTAGTTAATCTCTCTCACCCTTATCTCATGTTAAAATGCGGAATGAGTACGACTTGATTATGAGCATTTAAGTGTGACTACTTGGTAACCCAGTGGTGTACCTAGGATCTGCGCTTGGCAATCCTAGTGGTAGTCGTGCATGAAGTCCAAGATGTGTACAGATAATCAAGGAATGGATGCTCATCACACTTAGGCTAGATTAGATTCTCTCACCCTCTCTCTCCTAGATTAGTGAATATTACTTTCCATTGCCTTCAAGAGTAGCACTAGGTTAGAAACCCATCATACACCTCACTCTAGACTAAACCATACATGACAAAGCTAATACTAGTCCAGGTGGGAAGACAGTGAACTGCGACCTAAGGCTTACTGTCTAGATGCCACAACTAGTCTGTCTGCGGAGTTCATCCGGATCGTGCGTGTAACGCTCGTATTCGTATGGTTGAGTGTAGGGGTACCTCGCCACTCATCACAATTGAAAGCAATAATAATCTAAGTGGATGTTGCAATGATGGAAGTAATCTTAATCTTTATTTCTGATCATGTAACGTGTCCAAGTATGTCACACTCAAATAAGAATGTCGTACAATCACATTGAGGGCATGCATTGGGAATAACCAAACTAGAAATCAATAATCTATGAAAAAGCTAATTGAAATTTGAAACTAAAACTATGTCCCAACCATACACCTACGTGTTGTATTTATAGGCTAGCACTAAAGAGACGATATCGAATATCTAACATTGCTTCTTGGGACTCAATATTAGATACTTGATATCAGAGCTAACAAAATCATGACTCATCATACCCCTATGATTGATTCAAAACTTGTTCTCAAGTTAAACAAAATGAGGAACAAGTTCTTTACAGAATATTGGGAGGGTATGGAATTATTGACTGACTCCAACAAACAAACAAAACAATTGACTCTGATATGCCATAGTGGTTTCTTACAGAAATTTGGACATAACATTACAAGACACAAAATTAGGGAAGCTCATGTAGTTCCCATAGGTGGTGGCTCCTCCATTGGTTGCTTCCCCTTGTCATCATGCTTCTAAAATTTGTAATAGTTGATAAGTGCTTGCAACTTTCCTTCTTTCATCCTTGGATCTTGTACTGTCTAGGCTGCTAAATTGATGTGTGCTAGTGTCGGTACATCTCAAGGACATAATAGCTACAGAAACATTTTGTTGGCCTTCACATACCAGGCCGCAAACTACTATTGTTCCTCTTCAAAGGTCCTAGCCTTTTCTTTTAGATCATGATAATATATTAACCTCCTAGGCAGGTCTAAAGCAACATTCTTTTATCCATGGTAGTGAGCTTTAACCACCTCAAGTTTTGAGTTTGCTACATGGAGTTTTTGCAAAGAGGGTTTTCGGTCTGCAAGCTCTTTCTCATATAAGGCATAGGTGGTCGCTAGCTATTTCTCTAGCTCACTTCTAGGCTAACCTATTATTAACATGGCAAGGTTGACATATCTAAGGTTGGCCAACACTATGTATTCCTTCAAATCCTTGATTTGCAAGTATTTATCCTTCACTTCCACTTAATGGACTAGTGCATAACTATCCAAAATTAGTTGCCAATTAGGATTCTATACTATTATGGACCCAATGTGGGCTTTAATCATTTGGATTTATTTATTTTTATCTGCTTGTACATGCCTACTTGATCTCGGAAGTGTTCTTTCAACTTATTGTGCTTCTTGGCCTCATTCTGCCATGTGCTTATTTCAATTGTGGACTTTTTTCGAATGGCTTAGACCTTCTCCATTAAGAGGATTCTATTTTCCCTAGCCAACCTACTGATATCCTAGTTGACCCTCATCGGTTGTTCTCTCAACTAATGAATACTTTATTCTAGAAGATTTTTTTTGTTTTTCAATGGTAGTCAACCATGAGTTCCCTATAGCGAGCTAGTTATTTTCCTCATGCGTGGTGGTCAATGCCTTCTTATAGGCATGAGATTGTGCATCAGTAGTAGAAGCATTCTAGACCACCTTCTTCTTTTCTTGCTTGATAAATTTATTTTCTTTGATTAATTTTCTTAGCTATTTTATTCTAAATGAGTCCAATTGGTCAGGTGAAATAAATCAGGTAGGGTCCCATCTTTCAACTCTTAGGGTGGTCATCTCTTATTGCAAATGTTGCACTTCCACTTCCATGTGTTCTATCTTAACCTCAGCCATGACTAGCTTTCCCTTGGTGGTGATGAGGTTTGATTGTGTTGTAGTGACATCATTAGGGATGTCGAACAAAGTGGTCATTACTTATCCTATTTGTAGCAATTGATCTAATACATCCTCATGATCTACAAGATTCATCAAAGTCCCAACAAGCATCTATGCATCTTTGGTCCCCATCAAATCAATTAGAGGCATAATAAGCACATTGAAAAACTCTGTAATGTGATCTATTATCACCTTTGCTACACCCGCTGCATCTTGATTGTACATGACCACTATCATGGCACCTTCACCTATTTCAAGAATCACTTGAAATAATGCGCTGTTACCAGAGATTTGACATGACCATTGAGGTTCTCCTCCTAATTGCAATGAGATCCACCCTCTTGTTGGATTTGTTGAAATAGTGGGCTACACAACGTTGTTGATGACTCTAATGAGGCTGGATTCCTCTCTACTCCCCCAACTAAGTGTTTTAGCAATTTTTTGCAAATGGCTCATTGCCGGCCTATAGTTTTTTGGTGGCGATGGTGGAACTTGTGTTTCATGATGCTATTTAGGCTCCCTTTCTACTTTCATTTCCAATTCTACTTCCTTTTCTAGTTCTTATTATTCACTAAGGTCTTACCTTGGTGCCACCAGTTTAAGCAATTTAGTGAAGGAAGTGTTCTAAGCCTTCCTAGGTATGGATTCCAGCATGTTTACATAGCTTCCGAATTAGGCAAGGGAATGGAAGTATTGGTTTCCCTACCTTTTTTTTCCTCAAATAGCCTTTGAATTTCTATGCAATACAATTGGGGAAGGTTGACCATGTATTTTTCAATTAGTATGGTGCTTCCCCTACTCACATATGTTGAAATTACATTGAACCCTTTAGTGGAAAAGAGATGATATGTGCCTATCTTGAAATAGGTCCTCTCTTCCAGAGTCAATTCATTATATGTTTTGTCCTCCTTGCCATATGCTTGCTTCAGCCACAAGTTTCTAGTATCAGGATCAAATCTTATGGATAGGTGAGCAAGCTTAACCCTCTCATTTAGTAGATTGAGAGCTTTTGTGATTACTTTGAATGAGAATGAGATGTTGACTCCACAAATGTTGATGGTGATACCTTCATCTTTGTTGTGCCAAAATTGTTATGTTTTGCCAAGATACCACTCACCACTATATGAAAGAATCAGCCACAAGGGTGACACTTAGAGTTGTGTTTAAACTGATTCGAGAGTGAATGCCATGAATGGGCCAAAGTTCATCTCCACGATGATCATGATCAACATGGATTTTTCTTGATTGGCTTTAAGGAATTTCGTAGACAATGTGAGGTGTTGTCCCTATGTGGAAGCTTGGGGTTCTGTAGCCTCTCCTTGAATTGACTATCCATTAACATGAGCCTCCCCCACGATTGTGCAGTTTCAATTGATAGGAAGGATAGGGCTGATTTAGTGGTGGCCTCCCCCACAACTATGGTTATTGCCACTATGGTTGATGATAGTGTTGAGGTTGGTAATAAGTCCTTCTAGGATAGTACGGTTGGTTGTGGGGCTATTTATAATTACCATGTGGGAAAGGAAATTTCATAGGCATGTGCTTTTGTACAAACTTGGGATTTAATTCACCTACCTAATACTCATGTAGATGCAACAAGACTAGACAATGGTCCTTCAGATGGTCATATATGTAGATGTCACATCCCTTATCTTCATCTATGGTTGAGTCTATAGCCTTACTTTCTTCAGCCATTTTTCTTGTTTGTTGAAAAGTGTTCCTAGTTGTTTCTTAGTTCTATATCCTTTGTTTATTGTGATCACTTGGTTTGTTTTGAATGATCTTCTCCTTGATTGTCTCAATGAAAACTGTAACATTTTCATATATCCATTTTGACATCCTATTAAACTTTGCTTCAAGCTCATCAATAGACTTCTATATTAGCAAGGTTTGTTGTGAAACAACCTTATCAAGAGTGTCCTCTTTCTCCTTACCATAGATATGGACCTACTTCTGTTGAAGAGTTGGGTCCCAATGATATTTCTTAACATTCTCCCATTTTCATATCTCTCCTTCTTCTTTTGCTACATGCTTGATTAGCTCTCGAATCTAACGAGTTCATAGCTCATATAATTGACCTAGGGCATACATCCTAATGATCTCTCTTGTTTCATTACAAAGACATCTATGATGTGGAAAAGTTGCCTTTCCTCAAAGAAACCATGGCCTGGGTACTTATTCAATAGGGAATAATATTTATCTAAGGCCATGTCCAAGGGTTCATGTTGTTCTTGCTTCCATCCTTGGATTTGTCTCCTCAGGTTGGACATGCTCACATAGGTTTGGTATTTCTCATTGAAGAGTTTCAACATTGTGGACCATCTTCAAATTGAATTTGGTTTCAACGATCTGTACCACACTTTGACTATATCAATTAGTATTCTAGGAAATAACTTAAGCTTTTGCCATCCACTTTCAATGTTGTACCAGACACAAGCATCATGGAAGGCTTGTATATGATGTTGTGGATCCAAATCATAGCCTCCTACAAATTTAGAAATAATATTCATGTCAAGCCTTGGTAAGTAACTCTCTTTGCGATGCCTATGAGATATCTTAATTGCCTCTGTGATCTACATTAGGCTTTTAATGGCCAACAAGGGTTCATCATTGTTAGATAGGTTATGAGGGAAATTTTTATTTGGTTGATGGTGATGATTTTGCCTATTTTCATGTTGATGATTGTGAGTGTTCTTGTGGGTTTGATTTTTATTTTCATTTCAACCCTATAGTGGAGCTTTATCTCCATATCTACATTCATCTTGGTTAGAACTAGACATTGAAGGGGAAGAGAAAGATGAGGAAATGGAAGGATTATCATGGCTTTTATAGTGTTTCCTAGGGTCCCTTGATTTATTATTTCTTAATTTCAAGGAGGTCTTAGGCCTTGAGACCTCCCCTAGTTTAGGACTTCATCTCCTCTAGGGTTGTCTACCTTAGGTGAATGTAGTTTGTGAGTGTCATCAAGATGATCATGAACATATGAAACCCTTGCATAAGGTTGGTCATTCTAATTTTCTTCACCATATATCTCATTAGTTCTTCAATGAATGTTTTTGTTATATACTACATNCAATTTTCTTCACCATATATCTCATTAGTTCTTCAATGAATGTTTTTGTTATATACTACATTATCGTTTCCTTGTGAAAGAGACATTGTTGTTGGTTTATGATGTGTATGATAAGATATAGCGTTAATGCTTTTATAGCGATCGTGTATGATATCACTAATCTAGATAACTAGCACCATCATTGGCAATAGTGCCAATAATGAGTAGCAAGGTACCCCTACACCCAACCATACAAATCACAAGCATTCAGACACAATCCGGTTGAATTTCGTGGATGGGACTAGTTGTACATCTAAATCGTTATGATTTGATCATAGTTTGCTATCTTCCCACTTGGACTAGTGATAGCTTTATCATGTATGATTTAGTCCAAAGTGAGGCATATGATGTTGTCTAATCCTATGTTGCTCCTAATGACAATAAATAGAAAAATTAATTAAGCTAATGAACAATGGAAAGTAAAATCTAACTAGCCTATGTGTGATGAATATCTTTTCCTAATCATTTGCACATGCCTTGGACTTCGTATAACCATCACTGGAATTGCCAAGTGTATGTCACTGGGTTTGCCAAACAATACACTGTTAGATTACCAAGTAATTATACTTAAGCACTTGTGATTAGCTATACTCATTCCGCTTAATGACAGGAATCGTAAAGAGTAATAAATGGAAACATTAACTAAGGAAAACAATAAATAATTAAACAATTTAAAACAATAATAATCTAAGTGGATGCTACACTGATGGAAGTAATCTCGATCTTTATTTCCAATCATGTAATGTGTCTAAGTACGTCAAACTCGAATAAGCATGCCATACAATCATAAACATCACACTGTGGGCATGCACTGGGAATAATGGAACTAGAAATCAACACTCTATGAAAAAGCTAACTAAAATCTAAAACTAAAACTATGTCCCAACCATGCACTCGAGTGTTGTATTTATAGGCTAGCATAGAAGAGATAGTATCAGATATCTGACATCGCTTCTTGGGACTTGATATCAAATACTCGATATTGAGGCCGTACTATCAAAGTTGACAAAATCATGACTCATCACTTAGCATTGCCAACCAAAATCAAATTCATAGCTTAAAGCCTCAAATAAAGAGTCTTATCATTAGGCTAGCACCTCAAAAAGGAATTTTAAAAATGGTTTGATATATCCAAGAGGTCTTAATCATCATAAGTAAAAAATTTTTATTTCAATTTTAAAATTATATGTGAAGGATTTAAGGTTCAAATTTCTTTCCACCAATTTTAAATATGGAAAGTACTATACAAGTTGTACTTTGAAACTAGTGCAACCATGTTGTACCAAGTATGATGATGCATGCCCACATGAAATTAGTGTGACCATATTGAGACATGTATGATGATGCATGCATGCCCATCATGAATGATTGTGAATGGTTAAGGATTTGTAGTGCGAGAATATTTGTTGTAGCCCACCTATTAATCATTCATTCTTTTGATATTCCACCACCAACATAAAAGGATCATTGAAGGGCCAATAGATGAGTGAAATTATAAACTCTTTTTAGGTGGCTTACACCTAGACCTACCCAAGCCTTACAACCTAAGAAATAAGCAACTTATTATTATTTTAAATGATATACTCTATTTTCCACCAATATCATTGTTTGAATTTTAAAAATTATATTAATAATAACAAAGTAATTATATTATTACATGAACCAATTATGATATAAAAAATAAGAAATAAGCATTAACATCTCTAGCTTTCTTATTTTTAATATATTTTATTTTCAAGGACTGACACCATCTTCCTCTAGCTATTAAGATAATGATGAAGGTTATTCACTTTTGAATGTTAAGGGTTAATAATTAGGTGTTAGCTTAGTGGTAAGACTCTTGATTTGAAAGCTCTAAGTTATGGGTTTGATATCAATGGGTCATGCTGAGTTGTAGAGTTTTTTAGTGACATGCTTTGGTCCTCTCTTTCATTATTGAGAAAAAGTGAGCCACTAGACTTTAAAAAAATGAGTAATAATATTTAAAAAAAATTGAAAGTACATTAGATCATTGAAGAGAGAGTCTAAAGAAAACACCTAGTGGTTTTGGGGATGCCTTTTTAGGTTTTCATCCTTGCAACCAATCTTGAAAAACCTCTCCTCTAGGATAGGAAAAGGATTAGGCCTTGGCCTTATTTAGAATCATCCTCATGGGTTTTCACTTCTTACTAAAGGGTTTCTATAAAGCGAAGGAGAAGACTCTCTAGAAAGAAAAATTAATACATCAATCAAAGATAAAGATAAAGAACAAATATCAACAAATGCTAAAGCATTCCCATCCTTGAGGCTTCAAAATAAAAAGAAATTAGTATTATAGAAAAAAAAATAATTATTCAGCTTTCACTAAGAGCTTTTTTACTTAAAGTTGTAGTTGAAAAGTGACATTTTGAGAATTTGATATTTGATACTTGAAGAGAAGTGATAGTTATGCTCTTGTTTCAGGAAAATAGCTACACACCAAAGCTTCTAAATAAAGGACAGAATGAGTGGTTGAAGATAATTCCAAATGCAAAGAAATGAAGTATATAAGCAGGATGATCATCAAGAATGACTTCATTGATACTTGGTTGAAAGTTGTTCCAAATTTTGGATGTCCATTTTAAAGCATGATGAGCAATAATACACTAAAAAAAACATGAGAAAATGAGTCTTCACTTCTACAAAGAGGACATTGAGGAGAAACATTTCTCATATGTTTAAGACAAGTGTCAATAGGAAGACCTTGATGAACAAGACAACATAAAAAATTACAAACTTTAGGAAATGTAGGATCTCTCCAAATATCTTTCATTTTTATTATCCAAAAGTACAATAATAATTTCATTTTCTAGGCCTTATTGAATTTGTTATAAATAAAATCATTCTTGTGCTTCAAATCAACACACTAGTAACAAGCCTATGAAGTCACATCATTTCTACAATTGTTGCTATGGCATCATGATCTACTTCAATCTTCTCCAAAATAGAGAAACTAATGAATTTAAGGAGGAATCAAGGGTTCTCAAGTGGACTAAGCCTGAAGGACTACAAAATTGCCAATGAAAAATGGGATCTAGGCTATATTCTCACTTCTAATATGTTCAAGCTTATGACAAAGTATGAGCATGCTAACGAGCTACCACCTTTTCTTTCTAGTCCAAATCATCCAATTGAACTAGATGATGAGGAGGCCAAGGAGATAACTAAATTTATCATGGAACAAGAGAAGATGTAGAAATATGTCTACCTATAGATTTAAGAAGCTAGGATGAGAAACATCATGGATTAACCTCTTGGTCTGCACATCACTTTGAGAGCAAGGAGAGGAAGTATTGCCTTTAAGTCAGATATCCATTTGATAGATGAAGATGAAGAGAAATCAACAGGAGAGCTTGGCCAAAAAAAAAAAAACCCCTCACTCTCACCACATCCACAATATCAACATCTTAGCTACTCAAAGTACTACACTAGGATTTGTTCCACTTATAATTTAACCATTTAGCCTTCCTACGATCATTGTCTTGCCTTATCAACTATTTTCATCTAACAATGTTAGTAATTCATACTTCATTTTCCAATCCTTTGTTTCATCCTTTAGAACCACTCATTCTATCTCTATTCCTCAAGCTAGCCTACCATACCTCCATTCTAGCCTTTTTCACTTTCTACTCTTGTTCCATAGTCATTTATCATTCCCTAAGCTACCAACGTATTCTCCTTTTCTATATATCCAACCAACCTAATCTCTTTGGGTATACCTACTTCTACATGCTTTAGATCCATCCATTATGTGCATCCTCCCTTAACATATTTACTAGTTGCTGCAATCCCATCTCTTATCAATTCCACTAAAATAGATCCAAATTTGCTTACTTTACTTAATGACATGATGATTTGTCTTCAAAATAATGAAAATGAAATGGTAAAGGAACTTAGAATGCAAGGAAATTCTTCCATTTCCTTAGATGATGTCTTAATTAATCCTATAAGTGCTACAATTCCTTTGCTAATATTGCCTAAGGGAGTTTCACTACCTATTTTTACTAAGTATAAT
This sequence comes from Gnetum montanum, assembly GCA_015680685.1. NCBI lineage: Eukaryota > Viridiplantae > Streptophyta > Gnetopsida > Gnetales > Gnetaceae > Gnetum > Gnetum montanum. Next base: position 1,231,570 of record MNCI01015499.1, read on the forward strand.
GGCAAAATGGAAGATCCCATGGATCATGTGGTTACATTCAAAAATGAATGCATGCTTCTGGATCCTTACCTATATATTGTGTTGAGATGTTTCTTGAATTCTATTTCTAGAAGAGCTTTGGAATGGTATAGGTTCATACCACATGGATTTATCACATCTCTGGAGCAACTACTAATAGCCTTCATTAAATGCTTCAAGTTTAATGTGTCTCAAGGAATGACTATAGTTAAAATTTCTTGTCAATATTTCTTCATTAATTTGTTGTGCTTTGCTCTTAATAATGTCTAGATCTATAATTCCATATCATTCATAAGTATTTTTGACATTAATATCAATATATCGTCTAGTGTTACCTTTGAAACAAATCTTATGTTTCCCATATATGATCTCAACAATTAACTTGTTAATCACATTTTGAATCATATTTTTCTTAATAGAAATTCTAGCTTAGGAAGACATGTTTTTTCATAAATTTAATTCCATTCTTCTATATATTTGAGACCTACAAGCCCCAATTTTTTAATGAGGTCATGTTCTTAATCAAATTAAAAGAACTCATCCTCATCCTATTCTAGCTCTAAGCACTCGATATCAATCCACTAATGAAGCTAAAACATATTAGGCTTTAAGGGCTATAAATAATCAAAGAAGCTAAAAGTATCATTGTCTTAGAACTTTTGGGATGCTTCCTCTCTTTCCTTGTGAGATATTTTGAAAACTTTGAGAAACAAAATTTATGTTAGAAGCTTGAGCCTTGGCTCAATATTTTGGAAATTTTCTCTTAGCCCTATAAATTTAAACCTAGCTCTAAAACTTAAAAGCTTAATACTTACATTCAATAATCTTTTTCCTGTTTGAGAAGAGCCCTAATTTTAATTCCCTCGTGTCAAGTTAGGTTGCCTAAATTAATCATTGCCACTTATTCCAGAGTCCTATAATCTCTTAAATTTTCATAGTTATCCTTTCTAATCACTTGAATTCAAATCCTTTGAGTAATTGTCAAATCTATGGGCTTTTCAAAGGTCAATATGACAAACAATATAGCTCAATCAATTTGGAATTTGAATCACAACTTTGAATAGCTTAATTGGGTTCATCCCAAATTGCTATTATCAGGACTTCATTGCATATCAATGTTAGGCTTTTCCTAATAGTGAAGCTCTTTAAATTAGAATTGTGTTTAATAGTAGTTTTCTTAAGCTTTTGTGAGCCCACTTGATTTATTGTAAAGCCAAATTTAAGCTTTCATTTAGAATCATTTTAAAATTCTACAAGGCTTTGTTGACTTGGTGTTGTTACTCTAAATCAAGCACTAGATCCATTTTTAGTTCTAATGGCTTTTCATAGAATGAGCTATTTCTAACTCTCCTTTTAACCTAAAATCGAATTTTTATCATGGTAGCATTCCATTTATCTATAGTGTGTATTGACCTAAATTTTCGGTGTAAGGCTGGAAGGAAACAAACATCGAAAGATTGTCAGGCAGGCATAGCTGACCCTACCTTCGCTTGAGGGCAAGCTGGAAAAGGGAACGAAGGCAAAGTGCCTTGGATGATTTGCACGCAAATCAACCAAGGACTTCCCTGAGCGTAAGCTACGGCTAGCATTGGGGTTATTGTAAATGGTGTAAACGAGATGTAAACGGAATGCAAACAACGACATGAAATGTAAACAGAGTGTACTGAATTATAAATAAAGCATAAACAGAGCTATATTATAAAAAAAGCATAAACAGAACTAAATAATGTAAATTGAAGGCAATGAACTGTATTGTATTGTTTAATAAAAAAGGTATGCATTGGTTAAAGCGTAGTTACACGTGTGGATGGTAGGTTAAGAACTAAGCCCCGAGATGATGTTTGAAGTGTTCAAATGCTAGGAGTCAAGTGTGTCTGAGCATCCTAGGCTGTTGGTCGATACTTCCCAAGCTGCCAACCTTCAAAATTGCTAACCCCATTTATGTGAATTGACAGGGTATTTATAGAGCTAGGCCAGACTCAGGCATGGAATCTATGGATGGAATCAATGACCAAGAGATGAGAGGAAACAGGATCGTATGACATGTGTTCAATGGATAGTTGTGCTCGGGTTGGATGCATGCTGGCAAGAGTTGGATGTGTGTCGGACAGTTGTGCATGAGTTGGATGTGTGTTGGCAAGCTACGTTCTTGACTAGGTACATTGAATTTTACAATTTGTAGGTTATTCAAGCCCATGAAAGTACATTTAATTTAGATCGTGGGGGTCTGACATACCCACAAATGGGGGTTTACAATGAAATGTACAACAAGAGAAATTCGACCTCGGCTCGCTTGACCATGGATCAAGTGCTGCAGGAGGTCAAGATGTTGATTTGAGGCTATTCAAGGCATCTCTATTTGACTAGGGCTTTCAACGTGAGTTTTATGGGCTTTAATGTGTCTGATTTGGAGCCCTTTTGGATAGGTCATGCTGTGGTCACGGCCAGCGTGACTTGTAGTGTGACCTCAAAAACTTGCAATTTTGAGCTGAAATCTAGAATTTCTGAAGACTAGGACCCATATTTATCAATAGTGAACCTTGAGGATGACTTTCACCCTTGAAATCAAGTCATTTTGGCTCATTTTTGAGGCTTCTAGAGTTGGTCACGCTGTGGTCACGCCCAACATGATTGTCTAGTGTGACCTCAAAAACTTGCAATTTTGAGCTGAAATCTGGAATTTCTGAAGGCTGGGACCCATAGTTATTAATAGTGAACCCTAAGGATGACTTGCACCCTTGAAATCAAGTTATTTTGGCTCATTTTTGAGGCTCCCAGAGTTGGTCACGGTGGGGGCAAGCTATCTTGATAGTGTGATCAAGATGGACTTGAGTTTCATGCCTTAGTCAAATTTTTCCTCCCGAATGCTTGAAAGGGCTTGAGTTGTTCTCATTTCAAAGTCTTAGGCCAAAATTAGTGGTTTTTCATAGTGCTTATTTCTTACATGGCTCTACACTTGTATGTTATGCCTTGTGGATCTTAATATTCTTGTACAATAAAATGTGAGGTCCTCTGTAGAACCACTTTATGGTTCTACAAACCTTTGATGAAGTCATGAGCATAGATAACACTTTGAATTTTCTTAGGATGGGTGTTGAATTCCTTGTAGAACCAAATTTTCCTTATAAAATTTAACTTGTATAATCAATTTTTGATTCTACAATCTTTTTCCACCTTTGGCTGGTGATAACTAACATGACATGCTTTGACCTATTCATTCAAGATTTTATCAAAGAGCATGATTATGTGTCTTGAGATTTTTTGTAGAATCATATTTGGTCCTACAAGCTCAAATGTTCTTTTTATTTTCTTCTTTTTAAAATTATCAACCCCCACAAACTTTTTAGATGCTAAGTTGATAGTCTAAAAAAGCAAGCTTAATAGATTAAATTCTTAGTTTTCTTTAGTTTAGAAGGGTTGATTTAAAGTCCCTCTAAGTTATTTCGAACCATTTTTGTGCTTGTTTGTAGATTCACTTTTTGGCTCTATGAGCTCATCAATTGACATATTAGGAAGTGACTAAAGCTTCCTTGAAAACCAAATTCATAAACTCTTTTAGAATTGATTTTTGGTGCTACAAGATTTATGATATTATAACGGTCCATAGCTTACATGGTAATTGAACTTCTTCATAAAACCAAACTTATAGAAATGAAATTTGGTTCTATGAGTCGATGCTAGATAGCTTTATCAAAAGCTCTTTGTCTTCGATTATTACTAGATCTCACTTGCTTAGCTAGATTAAATTCCATTGAGTACATGCTTATTTTTTTGAGCTTTCTATTATAATATTGATAACCTTAGCTTTTAAGCTCATTGATCTTTTCTGTAAAATTAGCTCTTAACAAAAACTTGTGCTATAGCTTAATCTTAGGATTCACTTTTAAAATGAATAAGGTCATCTCTCTTCAAGTAAGCTTACATGGTAAACAAGGTCCTTTGTAGAACCAAACTTGTAGAGCTGAATTTCGGTTCTATGAAGTAATTCTAAATCACTTTGTTAAGAGCTCTCCTATTTCAAACTTCACTCATCCCCACTGATGCTAAGTTAGATTAAAATTTTTATTTAGCACATGCTCATTTTCTTAAGCTCATTTACATAATGCTAATAATCTTAACTAGTAAATTTTTGAGCTCATTTAACCTTATCTTTTAAGTAAGACAAACTCTTAATCATAATCTATGTTGTGGTTTGATCTTGGATTTTTAAACCTAAAAGATATAAGCTCATCTCTTTAAGCCTATGTTGTGGGAAGTTTTGTAGAATCTAAAATTGCTTTTGATAGTGAATTCTAATGGCACTTCTTCTTTAATAACTAAGCCTTCACTTATAAATAATTTTTTATTTGAGAAATAGAAGATTTAAATGTATTCTTATCCTTGTCATAGTTTGTGTTCATTGACCTATAGAAACTAATTTTTTTCTCTTTTCCTAAAGATTAATTTCACTTAATGATATAGCTTGAGCATGAGGTTCATACACATAATTACTTGAAGTTGTCTCTTAGCTTCTTTGTTTAATACTGGAGAAATATTTAGTATGGTTTAACTTATCTACCCCATAGAATGGTAGAATTGTCTCAACAATGTTCCAATGATTCAAGGTCATTAGATTCAACATCAAAATTCTCATGACTCAATGCATCAAAGGCATTATAAAAATGAGTATTACATCATGTTACAATAGTTAAGGTTTTGGTTTTGAGCTTCTCTTGCTTTTGAAGGTTTGTCCTCATGCGCCACCATGCTTCCAATACTTGAGCATCTTCTTGAAATACCTCAATTGCATCCCCACAATGGCTCAAACTCATACAAAGATTACATAATAATCTCAAAAAAGATATATTATTATCCATCAATGAGTAAGCCTTACTAATTTGCAATGGCAATTCTCTAGCTTTAGCCAATACAATTCTCTCATTTTCCATGCACCAATTATACATAGTAGAATTTACAATACCATTTTGATTTCTAAGATAATTCAAACCATGTCCCAACATTAATGGAAATAGAAAATTCAATCCAACACTAACACAAGTACCAATAATCATCATTAAGCACAACAATAGTGCCAACAACCATGATTTTCTAGCATGATAAATGGTCTTCTTCATATGTGTATGTGACTTAACACTATTAATAGCATTATCTAATTCATATGCATCATTCTCAACATCATAGAATACATGATTAAGAAATTTAAAATTCACATATTTACCCTTATAAATTCCTTTGAACTATGGAGCATTAATGAGGAATTCAAATTACTACTAGCATCATCAACAATAGTACACAATAATTTAACTCTTTGTTGATTCTTAGTGACTATCAAAGTATTAGTCTCACCATCAAAAATAGCATTATTATCATACTTTCAAGACTTATCAATAATAATATCAGCCAAATCAATATGTAGCACATCATAAAGAATTCTATCTTGAAATTGGAAAATGGAATATTCTACAAGACATTGCTCCTTAACTTGCTTATAACGATTCTTCATCATCGAATACACTTTGTATGGATTAGAGTAATAAATTATATCTAAATTCAATAATGTCATAACTTTGGTAGGGATTGTAGCGATGGAGAAATTTAGTGCTAGAAAACCAAAAAATTTCATGTGGAATAGTTTTACTCCAAGATCCATGGGCCTCGAAAGGATTTAGAGCACCTTAAATGGTCTTGTTGATCACTTATGGACTTTAAAAGTATGTTACTGGATATGCTAACAAAGAATGTAAGAAAACTTGCAAATAATATTTTCAATGTTGAATTGAGAGATAGAGAGGGAAAATATGTGAAAACATATGGCTATAACAAACACCACAAACTTTATATTAAATACTGTAAAAGGAACATTATTTGAAACAGAGGTTTAGATGGTAAAAATTGTTGCCTTTAAAAGCCTATGAATACAAGGAATATATAGTAAGAATTAGTGTTGGGTGTAGGATGCATTCTACACTTGGATTTGCACTTGTCTTTTGCTTGATCTATACCACAATCAGTGCTACTCTAGGATTTGTGCTAAAAAAGGATTGTAAGATGCTTTAGTCTATTACCTAAAGGCTATTGATGAGTGACAAGGTATCCCTATGCTCAACCATATGAATACGAGTGTACATGCATGATCTAGTCAAATTCTAAGGACTAAGTGCTTATGCGCCTTTACAGAACCTGGACAAGTTAGTCAATCATTATCTTCCCAAGCTTACTTGTATAGCATGATTGTATGATTAAGTAAACTTAAGGGATATGATTTTTATATATTTTTATGTTTTATGTCCTGGTGCTACAAAGGGAGAAGTGAACTACTTAAGTAACAAAATTAAATTAACTAATTAACTATGCTCTAACTAGTCCTAACACTAACATCCATTCCCACTTGTTGTCCACATCCTGAACCAATGCAGCACTATTGGGATTATCAAATGCTAATTGTTACTGGATTACCAAGTGTTCCACGCATGTTTGAAGTGGTTGTATTAAGTGTGCTTACTTGGGAAAGTTAACAAGGTGAGAGAGAGAGCATTAATTAACTAAGGAAAGCATTAAATAGCTGTAAATAACATTAAATAAGCAATTCTGAATATTGCAAGGTTTATGAAAAAGTTCATTTTTATTTCTGGCCAAAAGGTGTGCTTAGGTACACAATGTTCGAATAAAGATATGTTTGCTTTATGACTCCTACTATGGGCACTTAGAAATAATTCTAACTCTGAGAAGGGAAAAAGGTAAGAGTTTGGGTAAGGGACTAAGACTAATTAACCAACTATTACCAAACCAAGTGCACCTGCCTCTTATTTATAGGCGACAAGATAGGCCCCAATATCAGATGTTTGATATTGCTTGGAAGGCTCCAATATCGCCTATGCGATATTGTGGATCACGTCCCCGATATCGTAGCTCATCATACCCCCACGATTAAATGAAAACTCATCCTCAAGTTTCTTACAAAATATTGGGAAGGTATGGGATTATTGATTGAATCAGAATTGATAGTGACAGGGAATAACAGACTCAAAGTTCCCAGTGAATGGATCGACAAACATATGACATCCAGACCCTCATCTGATAGCATGAAGAGAAAGAGAGAGAGAGAAAGAAAATGAGATGTGTTGTTGCTGATGTTAGAAATGTGTACTTTGTTGTTCATCCATAGCCACATGACCAAACTTGTTCCTTGTGTAAATGCTCTAGCTCTAGTCCAACTCAAGTGCTTCCTCCTATCCCAGTCCATTGTTTGTGTACTCACCATTTGTACACACAACACAATCATAAATTAGCAAGGATAGATAAGCCATAATGCAGTTAATACCTTGCCTCGATAAAAGTACATTGGCTGGGTTGTGGGTATGGCGGATACTAGGTTAGAGGTTTTTAACTGATAACTACCCAAGGTGTAGGGGTGAGATAGGTGATCGAATGGAAAAATTTGTGACAGGGCCCCCACGACTAAGAGCAATCCTCCAGTAGTGATAGGGTGGAAAAACTAAAGGAACAATGAAGATGAGGGGAAAAACAATGGTGAAGCCAATAAGATGGATGTCATGGATGGGGATGAAACAAGAAATGGTTGATTGGAAACAATGTTTAATGGAAAGAACTTAACAATTGCACCAAAAATAAATGCTAGTGGGTCCTCCCCAAAGCAGGCTCATGCCTTTTATGCCCTAACAAACCTGCAAACCAAAGAGTTCGTATGCTCTTGGAATGACATATGGAAATAAAGGTTAAGAACTTACCCACAAGAGTTTATTAAAGACTAACAATGCATCAACCAAGACGTTGACTAATCATAAAATTGGCAATGAGGTGGAATATGGAGAGAAATATGAAAGGGGAGGAGGAAATGGAATCAAATCCCAAGAGCAAGTTTGTGTAAAGTCCCTTGTGTATTATATGGTTAAGGTGACTGAATAAAATTCATCCCAAGTCTGGACTTACCAACCGCATCCAGTGACCTCACATCAACACATTTGACCAACCCATCCTCATGAAGCAATAAGAATGCATCCATCAAGTCACCACCATTACAAGGAGAGAAAGATATGGAAGTAGGAAGTGAGAAAGGACCTTAGTTAGAGGAGACCTTCAGGCATGGGTAACATGTCTCTCTAGTGCCATAACCAGTGTTTGCAGCCCATGTTTCTTTATTATGTCTAAGGGGTGTGCTTTAAATTCCCACTAGTGTTTTTTTAGCATGAGAACCACACCATGCAAAGACTTATTTAGATTCATTCAACTTCCTAATATTTGGTCAATAGAGGAATGGCAGAAAACCCATGAAAAACATCCAAGTACCCAAGAGAATAGCTAGCATAAGTGCTTCGAATCCCCTTGAAGTCAAACCCTTTTCAACCATTAAGTCCTTCCTTGGTTTGAAGAATATCAAGTCACTAATTTATTAATAAGTTTATTTTGAAAAAGGGATAGTACAGTTCCAAAGCCGAAGGAGACCACAACATTGAATGGATGAATGGACGATGTGGACTTATTGCCTGTTTTATCAAAAGAACCATATCTTAGTGTCAACATCAAAAGTTAAAGGTAAAAACCAAACATTAACAATCAACATTATTATAGTCCAACTTACGCTCATGAGCATTTATTATGTGACAAATGAAAGTAAATCAAATAAAGAAATAGTAAAATTGTGAATGATGGTGTAAAAAAAAAGAGTAAAATTCAAAAGATGTGTAAAACAAAAATACAAAAAGAGCTAAGGGCTTAGAATGGTTAGCATTGGTGACCATCTCCCCCATGACTGAGTTGGAAGNACATTGCATGAATAATATATGGTCCTTCCCATAGCGTTTGAAATTTAGTGCATTGTGGCACGTGTGTGGGATTCCAATAAAGAACCTTATCTCCTAGTTGGTACTTAACTTTTCTAATTTTCAAGTCATGACGTCATTTATTAAAGGCCTTGTGCAATTCATTAGATGATAGGATGACTAATTGGTTCTCATCTAGTAGGTTAAGGTTCATTAACTATTTTTTTGTGCTAGATTAAGGTCAACGCTGAGATCACATGCCATAGATAGTGTACGAAGTTCTGCTTGAATAGGAAGTGTTGGAAGTTTTCCATATACTAACTCATAGGGAGAGTAGCCTATAGGGAGTTTCCATATGGAGTGGTATTCCGAAAGAGCATCATTCAGTTTGGTGCTCCAGTCTCACCTATATTTGCTAATGGTTCTTGTTAATATTTTTGTAATCTCCTTATTGGTTACTTCAGCCTGACCATTCTCTTGAGGATGGCATGGTGTGATCAGTTTGTGTTCAACTCCTAAGCGTTGTATCAACTTTCAAAAATTTAAACCTGTAAAATGTGTGCCATTGTCAGAAATAAGTGCACAAGGCACGCCAAACCTATTAACAATTTGTTGTTAAACAAATCACGTAGTGGTAGATGATGTACAATCCGTAATAGCGGCTGCTTCTGCCCATTTTGTGAAATAGTCAACAACAACAAAAATGTAGGCTTTTCCATTGGACATTGGTGTAATAGGCCCCATAAAATCAATTCCCCATATGTCAAAGGGTTCTAAAGGTTAAATCCATTGTTGTGGACCCTCCATCCTTGCAGTCATTCCTCCATCACATTGGTAGTGCTCATAAGATTGGACGAAATGATGAGCATCCTATAACAATGTAGGCCAATAATATCCTGCAAGCAAGATTTTAATGGCTATTCTTATTCCAACATAATGACCCCCACAAGGGCCCTCATGAGCATCTTGGAGAACTCGTAATTGATCTACATTGGGAACACACCATTGGACCAAGCCATCGGGACATACCTTATAAAGGTGTCCATTGATTTCCATGAAATATTTGGCTTGGTAAAGAAACTGCTATTTCTTTTTAGCATCTAACTCTTGTGGTGTTTGTTGTGTAGGGAGATAGGTAAGAATGCTACTATACCAATTTTTTTCCATGGTTAATTAATTATTTACTACACCTACAAAGAGGTATTCATCAAGAAAGCGATTAGAAAGCAGATATTCATCCTCTTTGTTGTTCCATTTTAACTAAGATAAATAATCAGCAACAACGTTCTCAGTGCCTTTACAATCAATCATTGTAAGATCGAACTATTGTAAGATTACGAGCCATCATATGATGCGAGGGCTCACTGTTGGTTTATTTAGCAGGAACTGAATTGCACTATGATCTGTGTGTACAAATACCTTATAGCCCAATACATAGTGCCTAAACTTATCTAGTGCAAACACCATAGCCATTAATTCTTTTTCCGTTGTGGTGTAGTTAAGTTGTGTACCATCAATACTTCTACTTGTAGAGTGGATGTAATAAGGATGTTTTTGGTCATCTAACTATGTAAGTACAGCTCCTAAAGCATAGTTGGACACGTCAATTATGATGTGGAATGGTTTGGACCAGTCAGGAGCTTGTAGAATAAGTGTTTCTACAAGCTTCTATTTTAAAGTTTGAAAAGTTAACTCACATTCTTTGGTTCATTCGAAAGGTACGTCCTTCTTCATTAGTTCAACCAATGGTTTTGCAACCCTTGAAAAGTTCTCTATGAATCTCCTATAATAGCCAATGTGTCTAAGGAATGATCGAATGTCTTTTAGAGTTTCAGGTTGGCACATGATTCCTTGGATGAATTTAATCTTTTTAGGGTCTACCTCTATCCCTATTTGTGAAATCGTATGCCCTAATACTACGTCTTCTTGGACCATAAAATAGCTTTTTTGCTAGTTGAGCCTTAAATTGGTTTCAACACATCATTTTAGTACTTACTCTAATCGGTCTAATGCTTGATCGAAGTTCACTCCGTAGGTGGAGAAATCATCCATGAAGACCTCCATACCATTTCCTATTTGCTATTGGAAGATACTTAGAACCAAATGTTGAAATGTTATAGGAGCATTACACAAGCCAAACGACATCTATGTGTATGCAATTGTCCCCCAAGGACTTGTGAATGTGGTCTTAGCTTAGTCTTCTAGTGCTATTTGGATTTGGTTGTATCCACTGTATCCATCCAAAAAACTATAGTAGTGATGCCTTGCAATGGTGTCTAAGACCTGGTCAACGAATGGCAATGAAACGTGGTCTTTGAATGTTGCCATGTTTAGTAGCCTAAATTCTATACACACCCTCCATTTACCTTCTTTTTTGGGCACAATAACTAGTGGGCTAACCCATTTGCTATCAACAATAGGGTAAATGAACCCAACTTTTAGAAGTTGTTCAATTTCTTCTTTAACCACTTACTTCAGCTTTGGGTTCAATCACCTCTACGGTTGTCATCGAGGCTTCATGGAGGGGTCAGTGTAAATCCTATGTTAGCATATCCTAGGGTCTATTTTGGTTAATTCAGGATATGACCAAGTGAAGGCTTTCGACCATTTGTTCACCATTTTTAGTAGTCTCTCTTTTTGTTGAGAAGCAAGCCTAACATTAATAATTACCGATTTTCCATTTTTGAGAAATGTGTACTCCATATCGGTGGGCAATGGTTTTAACTCTAGGGGCTCTTGCTTAAAGTTGTCAGGGATTTCCAGCTTTCCCCAGTTGATATTTTCAATGTCGAGACTTGGAAGATGGCGATGGACTTGCTCTAATGTGTCTATGCTATCGATGTAAGCGTAAGTCAAACCCTCAGTTGGTTCTATGCATATAGTTGAGTTGCTCTCTTGGTTAGTTGTTAGTCACTGGGTGCCTTCCTATCTTGTGGCTACCGCATACAGGCATCTTTGTATGTTAGTTGTGCACACTGGTTGCATGTAGGCAATGTTAAACATTGTACAAACTAGGACTTTTGCACACAACTACACCCTATATCACTGTATGTGATGCATGGAAATTTCTTCTTCTCGATATTTCCAAAAATATTTTCCTTTGATATCTCTAAGGAAAGATCACATATTCCTAGGCATGTGTCAATTGCACTTAGCCATGCTCTTCCCATTATGATTGAAAAGTCCCCTTTACAATTGTTGACTTGAATCACTAGCAAGTTGGCTAGATATGACCATCCACAAATAGTGGTAACAATGTCCTCCACTAGTCCTAATGGGACAGTGATGGACTGGTCAACCAGCTCTAAACGAATGTTACTCTTTTTTAGTGGAGGCAGGTTCCAGGCTTTGTACATTTCTTGAGAGATTAAGTTGACACTAGAACCTGAATCCAAAAGAGCTTTGCACGGCTCATTCCAAACAATTTCTAAATATACAAGAGGACTCTTAGGATCGAAGAATTTCCTAGGAAGATGGCCAGCCTTAATCCAATTGGTAATGGCATGCGTCAACATGACTATGTGCGTTGAATGTGGCCTTTGGTTTGAAGGTAGTTTTGAAGTTTCATATGATTATGAGGCCTTTGGAGGGTTAGCCGCTTGTGATTGCAAAGACTTGGTTGGACTGTTGGTCCTAAAGAAAGGTCTCTTCTTTGTGCAATTGTCTAAACCAACAGTAGGGTGTGGATCAACAACCGTTGTAACATTACGTTGCTGCAGCTGGGCAGGGAGCTCACCTTGCATGGCTGGAGTAGTTGGTAATGGAGTTAAGGGTGGAAGAGATGTAGTTGGATGAGAAGAATAGTATGTTTTTGGAACATCACTCCTAGGAGAAAGAGTTCTATAATACTCATGGGTTTGGTAGTGAGGTTGGGGAGCAACGTGACTAGGAGAGTCACGTGGAGAGATTGGCTGCTGCACATAGTATCCATACATCAGTGGTGGCATTGACATGGTGATGGCATTCCCCATGATTGTGGGTGCTACCATTGTTGATACTGCTCATTTGGTTGTGGTGGAGTTCCACTTGGATAATACATCAAGGGTTGGTGGAATTTCCTTGGGTTACCTTGGGGGTAAGGTAACCTTTGGGGTGTTTACCTTTTGTTTAATCATGGGTTGAGTGCATACATCCCAGGCTCTTGCAAATGTGATATTACAGGGAAAAATCCCTTGGGATGGTCATATTGGCATATCTCACATCCATCATCATTGTCTATATCCGGATCCATAACCTCTTCGATGATGGCAACTTTGCCTTTACCTTTGTTACATGCATATTCAACTTCTCTTTTTTTTCGGTTTTCTCGATCACTACATTCCTCTCTAGACTTCTCTTCTATTTTGAGAACTGTTTGAAATCTATTATCTAGGGAGTCCCACATTTGATCCACCTTTGCTAATACTTTCGAGGCAAGTTTTTGAATGGGCAAGATTTTCCTATTCACCATCTCTTCGAGTGGTGACTCTTCTTCATGCTCACAAAATCTAACTCCCTTCTTTTGGAGGGAAGGATATCTGTTATATTCTTCCACACTCTCTCTTTTCCTTAACTCACTTTCCTCTTTAGCAACTTGCTCCAACAATCTTTGTACTTGATGGGCCCTAAGCTCAAATAGCCTTCCTTGGGCATAATTCCCAAGGGTTCTTCATGTTTCGTGCCTAAGCCCATCTACGAGATGATGTAGTTGTTCCCTTTGCCAGTAACCATGGCCTGGGGAACGAAGTAATAGTGCATAATATCAGCCCATGGCAGCATCCAAGGGTTCATGTCCTCCTTGTTTCCATCCTTGGATTTGCTTTCCCAGGTTGGACACCTAGGAGTATGTTTGATACTTATCATTGAATAGTTCTAACATGGTACTCCATTGGTGAATGGATTCTAGTTCTAAGGATTGGTACCAGCTTTTCGCTTCCTTGATTAGAGTCCGTGGAAACAAATTGAGTTTTTGCCACTTGTTTTCTATGTTTTTCAAGGCACATGTATCATGAAATGCTTGCAAATGATTTTGAGGATTAGCATTGTATTCCCCTTCAAATTGTGGGATATTGTTCATGTCCAATCTTTTGATCCTACTATCTTTTTGGTGCCTCATTGGGATTCTAACAACCTTAGTTATATCTAGCATACTTCAGGTAGCGAGTAGGGGTTCATCGTGATCATACTATCTATGGCGTCTATGATGCCTATGTTGTTCCCTACTCTCCCTCCTCTCATGTTGAGTTTCTCTAGAATGCCCTTGTCCCCTTTCTTGGCTACTTTGTCTATGATTCCTATTTCACTTACCATTATCCACAAGGTCTTTTTCCTTGCATCTATGTCCAGATCCTGAAGGTGAGGGTGAAGGAGATGATGAAGGTGAAGAAGAAGGAGGACCATCACCATGATGGTGCCTACTTCCTTCTCTTTGGTGGTCATGGCCTTGATCACGGTTACTATAAGAATGTCTATCTTTGTCATGTGTTCATGTTCCTTTTTTAGACCCTTTGTGTTTGTCGGTACCAGAATCTAGGTTATGGATAGTTGAGTGAAGATTTTGATACACAACCCCTTGACCAAAGTCAACGGGAGGAACATTATTGTGTGGGAGACCGCCTAAGGTAGGTTCACTACCCTCATTTTCACTTATGACATGCGGGACATTCCGAGATGACTTTCCCTTCATGGATTCATGACATCTCTCCTATTGTAGATCCCTTGATGTTATGCCTTCGTGGGTTGATACTCTCTCGAGTCAAGATCATGCATGACATACTCTACCTATAAGTGCTGCATACCAATTCGTTTGAGATCATGAAGAAGCATGCCTAGGATAGAGTGATCAGGAGGTAACACTATGTTACCTTCTAAATCATGCCAATGCAGTTGTTCATCCTAGTGGAGGATAAATGTAAAGTTTGGTATATACTCATCAGGATGAACGTATACCACATGAAATTGTTGAGGGATTGGTGGATTATCATGTGTACTATACCTCTGATTATTCCCTATATCAGACCTAGGCGGTGAAACACTCTCATAAGAAGAAGGAGACATAATTGTTTATTCAGTGTGCAATACTTTTCATTTTACTAATTGTAAGATAAACAACCCTAAGGGTTCATTCCAATGATGTGAAGATTTCCTAAGTTCTAGCTAGCACACAACCAACAAAGTCCCTAGCAACAACGCCAATGATGAGCAGTAAGGTATCCCTATGCTTAACCATACGAATACAAGGGTACACACACGATCCGGTTGAATTCCAAGGACTAAGTGCTTATGTGCCTTTACAGAACCTAGATGAGTTAGTCAATCATTGTCTTCCCAAGCTTACTTGTATAGCATGATTGTATGGTTAAGTAAACTTAAGGTATATGATTTTTATATATTTTTATTTTTTTGTCTTGGTGCAATAAAGGGAGAAGTGAACTACTTAAGTAACCGATTTAAATTAACTAATCGACTATGCTCTAACTAGTCCTAACACCAGCATCTGTTCCCACTTACCATCCACATCTTGAACTAGTGTAGCACTATTGGGATTACCAAACGCTAATTGTTATTGGGTTACCAGGTGTTCCATGCATGCTCGAAGTGGTCGTACTGAGTGTGCTTACTTGGGAAAGTTAACAAGGTGAGAGAGAGAGCATTAATTAACTAAGGAAAGCATTAAATAACTGTAAATAACATTAAATAAGAAATTTTTAATATTGAAAATTTTATCACAAAGTTCATTTTTATTTCTAGCCATAAGGTGTGCTCAGGTACACAATGCTCGAATAAAGATCCATTCACTTTATGACTCCTACTGCGGGCACTCAGAAATAATTCTAACTTTGAGAAGGAAAAAAGGCAAGAGTTTGGGTAAGGGACTAAGACTAATTAACCAACTATTATCAAACCAAGTGTGCCCACCTCTTATTTATAGGCAACAAGACAGGCCCCGATATCGAATGTCTGATATTGCTTGGAAGGCTTGGAAGGCATTTCTCCTTTTTTTTGGGATTAAAACCTTCATAGGATTTCATTGCCAAAGCTAGTGATGAGTAGTGGAGCAGTCCAACACCCAACCATACAAGCCATAAGTGTTCACATGTGACCTGATCGTAATCCATGGATGGCCAATGTTATTATGCTAGTAATTGAGTTGAAGTTTGAGACCGTTATCTTCCCACCTTGAGTTAGTGAATGCTAAGTGTATTATTTAACTCATAGTGAGGGACATGATAACTAATGTTGTTAAGCCCATTTTACTCTTAGTGGTAAATGTAATGAAGGTGAAATTTAATTTAGATCTAAGTAATTACAAGTAAGCAAATCTAGTCTAGCCCAAGTTGATGAGTATCTGGTCTTGATTTTCCTTACACATCTTGGACTTCATGTACCCATTACTAGGCTACTAAATGTTATGCTACTAGGTGTACCAAGCAATAATACTATTGAGCTTACCAAATGATTACACTTAATTGCTCGAAATTAGTGATACTCATTCCACTTACTATTAGTAAGTAAAAGTAAAGTGCTTTGGAAAATAAAGCGTTATGCTAATAAAGTAGTAAACATTATGCTAAGTGAAATAGTAAACTAGAAGAATGTTGTAATAGTGGGAAATAGCTCGATCTTTATTTCTATGCACAATTTGTGTCCAAGTACAAACTGCTCGAATAAAGATTCTGTTCACTATATCATACCACACTATGGAAATTCACACTTCTAATTGCTAAGTCTAAATTTAAGAAACAAAATTGCAAGAGCCTAGTTATTATTGGTATGAAAATTTATTGGATTTTATGCCTAAGTGTTGTATTTATAGGGCTACACCCATCTCAAGACATCTTTTCAACAATGATGTTGTGTATTAAGCATCATTGGATCAACAACATCGTTGATTCGACATCACTACTACAGTGTTGTATGAACTTTAAATTTGGATTTATCACCTCCAATGATTGATTGGAAACTTGTCCTTGAGTTACAAGAAAATGAGGATAGAGTCCCTTTCAAAATTAAGAGGCATATTCAACTATACATGAATTACTAACTATATACATGATACTGAATGCCATAGTGATGTTTTATAGAATTTAGACATAGTTATTTGATAAAATAGTAAAAAAAGACAAAACTGAAGAAGCTTGATGTAGCCTAAGTGCCTGTTGGTAGTGGCTCTACCATCGGCTGCTTTCCTTTATCATTAGGCTTCTAAAACTAGTATTGATTGAGCAACACCTTAAGCTTCTCTACCTTTGTTCTAGGGTCATGTACTATCTACGCCTATTGTGCAATTTGTGATGGAGCTGGTAGATCCCATGGACATGTCAACTATGGGAACATTTTGTTTGCCTTGACGTACCATGCTGCAAAATGCCTTCTTTCTTCTTCAAATGCCCTAGCCATTTTGTGTAATTCCTGATAGTCTGACATTCCTCTAGCCAAGTTAGCTGCAAGATATTTCTAGCTTTGATAGCTAGCCTTAATTACTTCTTACTGTGAGTTTGCCACATGTAACTTCTATAAGGCATTCTTCCTATCAGCAAACTCTTTCTCATATAAAACATATATGATTGCTACTTGTTGCTCCAATTCATTTTATGGCATGCCTACTGTCAACATGACCAAGTTAGCATACTAAAGGTTTGCTAACCTCATGTATTTAGTAAGGTCCTCAATATACAAGTATTTATTCTTAATCTTCACCTAGTGAGCATAGGCAAGGCTATCTAGAAAGTGTTGCCAATCAGGATTTTATGCTAAAATAATGCTAATCTTGGCATTTTTCATCTAGATTTCCTTCTTATTTATCTACTTATACATGCCCACCTAGTCATGGAAATGATCTTTGAGCCTCTCATGCTTTTTAGCTTTATTCTACCATGCATTTGTTTCATTTATAGGCTTTTGTTGAATGGCATGTACCTCCTCCATTAAGAGGGTCTTATTTTCTCATGCTAGGCGATGCTAATCTTGGTTGACTTGTACTAATTGCTCTCAAAGTTGCTGGATGCCTTCTTTGAGGATACTCTTTTAATGTTCAATGTTGGTCAACTAAGCATTTTCTGCAACTATTTGCTTATTCTCTTTTTGTAGGGTAGTGTGTGCCTTGGTATGTGCATAATTTTGTGCTTTGGCCATTGAGGCATCTCACACCTCTTTCTTCTTGCACTCCATCCACATGTTGTGGTTGATGAGGTAATTGATGTGTTCAGTTTTGAACTTGTCTAGTTGGTTAGGTGTAATAAATTGCATGGGATCTCTCTTTTCTACCCTTAGGATCACAAGCTCTTCTTGTAATCCATGAACTTCATTTTTAGCATGCTTCGCCTTGGTTTCTACCATGACCAACTTTTCTTTAGTGGCTATGAGATTAGACTTAACTATAGTGACATCACTAGGGATGTTAAAAAGATTTTGCATGAGCTGTCCTATCTGCAACAATATGTTAAGTATGTCTTCATGTTCTACAAGAATCATCGAGATACCAACTAACATTTGAGCATATCTAGCTTTAGAAAGATCAGCTAGTGGTACAACAAGGACATTAAAACATTCTTTTATGTGATCTATGATCAGTTCTATAGCTCTAGCTACATCTTGATGTTGCATAACCACAATCATGGCTCCTTCTCTAGTCTTTAGCATCACTTGGAATGATGTAGCATTTCTAGAACTTTGTTGTGACCCTCCCATCCCCCCTAATTGCAATAATATTTGGCCACTAGTAGGATCTATTGAAATGGTGGGCCTGGCTACATCATTAATTACCTTGTAAATTTTGGTCCACTCATGTATTCCCTAGATGATAGTCTTTGTAATCTATGTAGATGACTCATTAATGGCTGATAATCCTTAGGCAGTGGCAATGGAACTTGTCACTATTTTTCTTGTTGTTGATTAATTGGTTGCTAGGTATTGGATCCTACTTGCTACTACTTAATAGTATTTTGGATGTTTTTAGTAGGAGTTGAGCCTGTTGCTCCCCCAATACCTACCTATTTCTTCATCTAATCTTTATTTAGTAGCATTGGCTTTGACATCTTAGCATAGGAGGCATTTTTTTCTTTCATTAGAACATCATTGTTCTGGCTTGAGATGCTTGCCTATTTGCATAATTTCTTGATAAGGTAGGAGAATGGCAGTGTAGGTTTCCCTACCTTTTTCTCTTCAAATTACCACTTGATTTCTAGGAAGTAGAGATGAATAATGTTGATGTTTAAATTTTCCATCAAAATGGCACTTCCTCTAACTACAATTCTAGATATTTTGTTCAATCTCTTTGTAAGGAACATGTGAGATGTGCTAATCTTGAAATAAATTTTGTCTTTGGAAATTAGCTCACTATATTCTTTATCCTCCTTACCATAGGTTCTATGTAGCCACAATCTTTTAGCATTAGTATAAGACCTTATTGAGATTTGTGTAACATTAGCTCCTTCCTTGGGTGGAATTAGACTTTTAGCTATTGCCTCTACTGAGTATGGCATAGAAATTCCTTCAATTTTCACCATGGCATTTGCTTATTTGTTTTCCCATAATTGGAGTGTCTCTCCTAAGTACCAATCTCCACTTATTGTTAAGGTGGATCACAAGGGAGATGATTGCAGTTAGGTCTTGATAACATTTAGGGCAAACTCCATAAATGGATTAAAGTGAAGTTCCATAACCACTGTGAACATGATAGAGTTCTTCTAAATAGCTTGAAGGGATTAAGGTGATAACATGAGGCATTGTCCTTATTCTAGTGGTTATGGTGCTTTAGCCTTTGCTTGGGTAGATTGGTCGGTAGTAGATGTTTGTTGATGGATGCTAAAGAACTATGCCTCCTGCTTCGCATGTTATGCTGGTGGGGTTTGTTCTCCAATGTGGCCCCTCCCTTGGCCTCTTCATCTTTTTATTTTTCATTGTGAGGCTCCTCCTTTTAGTATCGTTTTTGGTGTCATTTGTAATTAATAGGAGTTAAAGATCATTAAAATGTTCATATTATTTTTAGATAAGTCTTTGCCTTACTCATTCCTTTTGTTAGATTAAGTGCTTACTACATTATGATTACAGAGATAGAGAAATTTTCAAAAGAAACCCCTTAGATGTTATATCTTTTGTTTCATGACCTCCCACAATTATTATCTTTTAGCTCATAATACTTTAGAATTGATTGGAATGGGTTATTAGGAGAGTTTATTAAACTTATTTGGCTTAAATGTACTAAGCTTATTCATGTTCTATCTCACTTACCTTTATAAACTATCCTTCAGAGTTAGATAAAGTTTTTGAAAATTTTGGCTTAGATTATCCTCGAGATCATCCCCATGACTAAGATGAGCACTCCAAGATCAAATAGGTTCAAAAATCACAGAAATTGGAGTTGTAGGGCACAAGTTTTAGCTTGGGAAAGGTAGGAGATTAAAGTTTCAAAGAAGAAAATCAAAAAATCCTCTTGTAGTAAATTATGGAAATGAAAATTTTTTCTAACTTCCTTACTCTATATATACTATTTTTGCCACATGACATCATTGATACGACATTGAATCAACGATGTATGAGGGCCTCATACATCATATCATCTATGTCGCCACAAAAATTTTCAATTTTCATGTTTATGTTTTGGTGGAAAAAATGAGTTAAAATAAAGGATAGAAAGATAGTAAGCATTTATATAGAGTGTTGGAGTAGATATGATGATTTAGTTGTGAAAAATAGTCATCTAAAGTTCATAAAGAAGGAATGTCAGGCTATGAAAGTTTAATTAGTATTTTGGATGGATAAGAGATGGGTAATGAAGTTTTATTATTCAAACAGATTACAAGATGTCAAGGGAAATATTTATTGAGTTTTTTAGTGTTTTAGAAGGCATAAGATGATGTGGGATTGCTTGCTAGGTATATGATACAATAGTTATACAAGTGGATCCTCTCCAAAGCAGTCTTGAGCCCCTAATGCCCTTGTATAACCATACTTGAAAGTGTTCTTAGGCACTCAAGGTGTTGAATGTAATGCATACTTATTTAGGAAAACACATATATTAGTATCACTAGTTTGGGAAAATTACTCTATGTCATACAAAACCACAAGTTATAATTAAATATATAGTGAGGTGATATGGATCATAGAAAGGATTATAGAGAATTGGGATGTGAGGTATCTTACCATAGGCATAATGAATTCTTACATTTTATTAGTGGTTAAAGTAATCATTAGCCTTTCTATCTAAGATTCAAACCAAGTCCAAACGACATCTAGTGACATCACATTATTTCACCTCTCAGGTTCACAACCATAAGACTATCACCATTGCAAGGAGTATCATCACTTGGCATTTTGTCCAGGGGAGGAGTTTATTCCTTATACTTTTTATTTTTTGAAATTTTTGAGAAGCCACCTACCTTCAAGCATGGGTAACATGTCTTTCCAATGGGACCCCTAGAAATTTATTTTGTGCATAGATTTTATTTTTTAACGGTGTCATTCTTACCAAAGGACTACCTTTAGGCATGGGTAACATGTCTTTTTAGTGACATGGTAAGGTAGCACTTATTGTACTCTTACTCCCATTTTCATTATATCTACAAGGATATAATACAACCTTATCAACATGATAGAACATACAATAGTGATCCAAGAGATTCCACAAATCCCCTTGATGTCATACCCTTCACATTCCCACTTGGTTCTGGATTCTTCTATCCAGGTATACTAATCATAAGTTTGTAATGAGTTTTATTATGAAATAATATCATTATGATCATGGTAAGAACCTCTTATTCTTGGAATGAGTGAATGGATGTTGTGTTCTCACTATATCAATAATCAGTCCATCATGACTTGACAACATAGAGAAATCTTCACCTTATTGGACTACATCTTGCCTTATTCTTGGTGTTTTATTAACAATCAAAAATATGTGCAAAGAAAATGAAAAAAAAAAAGTATGAAAAGAACTATAAAAGGTAGCAAGAATGAAAAAAGATGAAAAGAATGGAAAATCAATAAAGAATTGGAAAATGTCATGAAAGTACAAAATTATTAAGAAATTGAAAAGTATAAAAAAATGAAAAAAATGTACCAAGAAAGTAGAAAAATGAAAAGAAAATGAAAATTCAAGAAAGTACCCATGTGTCTAGATAGACACCCCCATGACTATTATGAGAACTAAGTATTCTGAAGAAGGAACAAGCTAAAGATGTTTGAATTGATTGGGTAGATCCCTTGAGAATATTGGGATATTCATGATAGGGTTTGACCTATTGGATGTTGACAAGAATGAGCTTATGTTAGTTAGATGGGTGATGAATGTGTAAGGTACTTGAAGGATAAGTTGATTGAATAATGTATGGTCCTTCCCAAAGCATTTGATATTTAGCCTTTTGTAGCACATTATTGGAATTATAGTAAAGGATCTTATCTTCTAATTGTATTATCACTTTCCTTATTCGTGCATCTTGTCTATGTTTGGAGTAATGCTTATGGACCTTGTTGTGCATTAGTGCCATTGGCCTATTTTCATCTAAGAGATTCAGATTCATCAATCATTCCTTTTGGGCTAGGCTCAGGTTTAGGTCAAGTTCACTGGTAGTAGCTAAAGTTCAGAGCTTTGCTTGGATAGGGAGTGTTGGTAATTTCTCCATAAACTAGATTGTATGGTGAGTATCCAATAGGTAATTTCCATGACATCCTATAGGCCCATAGAGCATCATTAAGTTTAGTTCTCCAATCCTTCCTAAACTTACTAACTATCCTAGTTAAGATTTTGGTAATTTCATGGTTAGTAACCTTGGTTTGACCATTAGCTTGGGGGTGATATGGTGTAGTTAGTTTATGGTTGACCCCTAGTTGTTGTATGAGGTTTTTTAAAGGTAGCACTAGTAAAATGAGTTTCATTGTCTAATATAAGCATTCTAGGCACTCTAAATCTATTCACTTCTTTTGATTGGAAGAATTTAGCTATTGTCTTATCTATGCAATCTTTAACTACTGTTGCCTTTTCCCACTTAGTATAGTAATCCATAGTCATAATAATGTATGATTTCCCATTCAATATAGGTGTTATCGATCCCATAAAACTGATTCCCCAAATATCAAATGGCTTCAAAGGTCATATCCACTACTACAACCCTTCATTTTTGGCTATCATTCCTCCATCTTTTTGTCACTTTTAGTAAGACTGTGCAAAGTTATGGGTGTCTTTGAACAAGGTAGGCTAGAAGTAGCTTGCCATCATTAGTTTGAGTGCTGTTCTATGTCCTACATAGTGGCCTTCACATGAACCTTCATGGGCATCCTCTAAGATTCGTTGTTGGTCTAACTTTGGCATACACCATCTAACTAGCCCATTTGCACAAATTTTGTACATGTTTTCCATTGAGTTCCATGTATATCTTTACTTTGTGAAGGAATTTCTCTCTTTGCTTTTTGATCCATTCAATGGGAAGTTCTTGTGTAGTTAATTAAGTCATGTAATTAGCCATCCATGACTTCCTCATTGATTCTACAATCTTCACTATTTGAGTAAATAGGTTCTCATCAAGGAATTGGTTAGATAATAATTTTGTATACTCTTGGGAATCCCATTTGAGCCTTCACTATTTGAATAAATAGGTTCTCATCAGGGAATTTGTTAAATAACAATTTTGTATATTCTTGGGAATCCCATTTGAGCCTTGATAAATGATCAACAATAACATTTTCAGCTTCCTTTTTATCAATTATTGTGATGTTGAATTCTTGCAAAATTATGAGCCACAGGATCACTCTAGGACTAACTATTAGCTTATTTAGGAGAAAAAAAATTACACTATGATCGGTATGGATGTAAATATGATACCCAAGCACATAATGTCAAAACTTTTCAAGTTTATAGACCATGAGCTCCATTTTCTTTATGGTGTAGTTTAGTTGTGCCCCAATGATGCTTCTTCTGGCACAATGTATATAGTAGTGTCTCTTATGATCATCTAACTACATCAATACTACACCAAGTGCATAGCTGAAAGCATTTGTCATAATATGAAAAGGCTTGGACTAATCTGGATTTTGAAGGTGTCTCAATCAGTTTCTATTTCAAGGTTTCAAATGCCTTTTCACAAGCCTCTATCCATTCAAAGGGTGCATCCTTCTTTGTTAGTTCTACTAATGATTTTGCAATCTTGGAGAAATTCTCTATGAACCTCCGATAGTATCCTATATGTCCTAAGAATGATCTAACATCTTTCACTATTTGTGACCTCTGAGTGATGTTTTGTATGACTCTTATCTTCTTAGGATCTACTTCTATTTCTTTTTGACAAACTTTATGTTCTAATATGATCCCATTTTGGACCATGAGATGGCTTTTTTGCCAATTGAGTTTGAGATTTGTTTCTATACATTGCTTCAATACTTCCTCTAATTGGACTAGTGCTTGCTTAAAATGTAGCCCATATTTTGAAAAATCATTGATGAACACTTCAACACATTTCCTATTTACCTTTGGAAGATATTGGGTATGATTCTATGGAATGTGGTGAGTGCATTACAAAGACCAAATGGAATTTGTTTGTAGACAAACGTTCCTCATGGATTGGTGAATGTGTTTTTCTCTTGGTCCTCTAGTGCAATGCAAATTTGATTATATCTACTATATCCATCTAGAAAATTTTAGTACTTGTGTCCTATGATAGGAATCCAGGGGATCAACAAACGACAAAGGGAAGTGATCTATGAATGTGATAGTGTTTAACAATTGGAAATTAATGCACACTTGCCACTTGCCCCCTTCTTTGGAATGATTACTAAAGGACTGACCTATTCACTATCTACGATAGGATAGATGAATCCTACCTTCAGTAATTTCTATAACTCCTACTTGACTAATTCTTTTAGTTTGGGATTAATTCTTCTTTGGAGTTGACGTCAAGGTTTGATTGTTGGATGAATATATATCTAATGTTGAAAAATTCTTAGATCAATACCTATGATCTCATCATAGGACCACACAAACATTGTCAGCCACTTGTTGATGACTTCTAATTACTTCTTCTTTTGATCTTCATTTAGGTTGGTGTTTATTATCACTAGCTTCTTATTGTTTAAGAAAGCATATTCTAATGCTGTTGGTAGGATCTTTAGTTCTAACAATTCTGGTCCTATAGTATCTAGTATCTCTAATTGTCACCAATTTATTTCTTCTTTTCTACCTTCATGTGAATTGGGGTTCCTCTTTCTTAAGTATTTTAGTCTATCAATTTCTTCTACATAGGCACTTATAATTTCATTAGTTGATTCCATGTATTTGCTACATTCTGTCTATGCATTTGTAACCAGCCACTAGGTACCTTCTTGTTGAGTGGCTGCCACATATAGACATTTTCACATAAACATTTCCTCTGTACATCTCTTGCATGCATTAGTATTTTTCTATTGAAAAATCCATATCCTTTGCACATAGTTGCATTTGTTATCATTTTATGTGATACATGGAACTCTACATCTTTGAATGATGCTAGCTTCATCTTCCTTGGAGATTTCCAAGAAAAAATCTTGAATACTAAGCTTAGCATTAATGGTGCTAAGCCAAGCCATTCCCATTATGATCAGGAACTATTCCTTATTTTTACCTACATGGATAACCAAAAAATTAGTAGGGTAAGTATAGCCATTGATGGTAGTGATCATGTCATCCACTTGTCCTAGTGGAATTATGATTAATTGGTCTACAAGCTCTAACCGAATATTACTTTTCTTTAAGGGTGGTAGATTCCAGGCCTAATACATGTCTTGCAAGATCAGGTTCATTCCTGACAAAAAGTTGAGTAGAACCTTGCACACTTTCTCCCTTGCTACTTAAAGGTATACCAAGGGACTTCCTAGATCGATTCATTTTTGTGGAAGTGCCCTTGCCTTAATCCAATAGGTAATGATTTGTGTTAGCATTATAGTAGTGATTTTTGCATTAGCTGATGATGATGGAAGCTTGTGACTTCTAGGAGGACTAGATGGTGATGGAGTAGGAGTAGATGTAATCTTCATCCTTCAAATCCTTTTTAGACTCATGCAAAAGAATGGTCATTTCCTAGATTTTGGTTCATGTGAGATCACTTGCTTTTGCATGTTAACCACCCTACTTGCACTTTTCTATTCTAGTTGAGATGGTAGTTTCCCCTGCATTACAAGAGGTCGCACTAGTGGTATGGGACTAGGATGTCAATTTGAGGAATTAGTCACTTAAGGATGCATGTATGAGTTTAAGTCCATCCTTGTTGATGTTGGTCTATTGTATTTAGCTAGATAATATTGTGGAACTTGAATGGTTGTGTTTGCTAAAGAGGTTCAATGTTGCACATAATATCCATATGGGTTTGGTTATCAATATAAATACTATTGGCATGGTGGTGGCATGGTCCATGATTGGGGTTGTTGCCATTGCTGATGATACTACTCTTGTGACTATGGGTAGGCTCCATTGGGATAGTATGTGGGTTGGAATGTTTGCTTGTAGTTACCTTGAGGGTAAGGTAGCCATTTGGGCACTTGTTTCTTGATAAAGTTATGGTTAAGTGCATATACCATCATTTCCTAAAAGTGTGCCATTACAAGACAACATATTTTGGGATGTTTTTATTGGCATACAACACATCTTTCCTCATCTTTGAAGCTTTTTTTTGAAGATTCAGCCATTAAAGCCACTTTTCCCTTTCGTCCAAAATCTCTTTTCTTCTTCTTGTTCTTGCCTTTACTTAGGCTTGCTTAGTTCATTCCTTCATAATCATTAAAGCTATTACAAACTTCTCATCAACAAAATCCCACATCTTCTCTACCTTAGCTGCTATGTTAGTGGTAGAGTTCTAAATAGGTAGAGTCTTCTTCGAAATCACTTGGTTCAAGGTCTCTTCTTGTTGTGGTTACAAACTCTTACATCCATTTTTTAGATGGATTGATCTCTTTTGTATTCTTCTATTGATTCTCTTTTCCTTAATTCATCCTCTTCCTTCACTTAATTGATTAATCTTTATATCTAATGGATAGACATTTCAAATAATTGGCCTTAAACATAAATCCCAAGGGTCTTCCTAGTCTTGTTTTGAAGCCCATTAATAATGTGTCTTAGTTGCTCCCATTGAGAAAATCCATGGCCTAGGCACTTGTGTAACAATGAGTAGTATGGGTCCATTGCCGCATCAAGGGATTCATGGGTCCCTTGCTTCCATCCTTGGATCTATTTTCTTAGATTGGAAACTTGGGAATAAGTTTGATATTTGTCATTGAAAAGTTCTAGCATGGTACTCCATCTCTTGATTGATTCTGGTTCAAGTGATCTATAGTAGCTTTTAGCTTCTTTGACAAGTATCCTTGGGAACAACTTTATTTTTTGCCAATTACTTTCTATGTTTTTTAGGGCATAGGCATTGTGGAATGTTTGAAGGTGGTGTTAAGGATTAGCATTGTAACCACCTTCAAATTTGGGCATGTTATTCATGTTTAGCTGCTTGATGTAGCTATCCTTGATGTGCTTGGTTAGTATATAGACATCTTCTTAGATATTGATCATACTACAGGTCATCAATAGGGGTTCATTATCATGATCAGGTTCATGAGCTCTATTATAGCAATGCCCCCTTTAGTGCTCATACCTCTCTGGATCCTCTCTTCGATCCCTATGCCTTCCTAGTTCATGGTTTTCATCTTCTTTATCAAAGTATCTCAAGTGATGATCATAACAATCATGAGTTATTTGTTATTCCCTATCATGGTCTTAGTTCCTCTATCTCCTATTGTTAGAGTCCATTGATAATCATGAGGATAAAGATGAGGCTGTAGGAAAATAATGTCAGCTTATCCTCCCTTGATAACTTTGGTATTCTCCTTGTGGGATTTAGTGGAAACTCTTGGTCTTGAGTTCTACCTATACTTGGAGTCTCTTGTCTCCCTTCTAGGTGTCTCTGCTAGGGTAGAATGTAATTGAACTTTGATAGGTTCTTCAAGTCAAATGATAGGAATTTAAGAAGGATTCTCATGATTTTTGTGGAGTTTTTTTTTTGATAAAGGCATAACCATCAAGTTCTTCTAGGACAATTGGAGCATTAACATGCTTTCCCTTATTATGTGCATGTTTAATTTCCATGAAAATATCTCTCTTAATTTGTAACTTTGTGGGTTGGTAGGGTCTTGTCATGTGTTTGGTCACATGGTACCCTTCTTGTACATGGTTTAGGTTCATCCCCCTCAAGGTAGTGTGAAGCATTCTAAGTGCTGAACACTCTAGAGGTAGGACTAGGTTTTGTTTCTCTCCACCTCATTTTCTCATCTTGATGAAAGATGAAAGTAAGGATCAATATGAGCATATGTGATTCTAGTTTACATGGGCATTTCCTAGTTTTCTTCATAATTGCTTCTATCATTGCCTCTTTGTAGCTCTTTGGCAAGTGGTGATTTATCTTTAAGTGAAGCCATGTTGAAATTATGATGGTTTCTTAAGTATGTGTTATTGAATTTGTTAAAGGTTGTACGATTTAGATTTTTTAAGTTTGAACACAACAAACTTTGTGAAATCAACTACTTAGCACACATTGACTATCCTCGGTAACAGTGCCAATGATGAGTGGTGAAATAATCCAACACCCAACCATACAATTTACAAGTGTTCATGCATGATCCAATCATAATATATGGATGGTAAATGTTATTATGTTAGTAATTGAGTTGAGGTTCGAGACCATTTTCTTCCCACTTTGAGTTAGTTAAAGTGAAGCATATGGTTTAACTTGTAGTAAGGCACATGATAATTGATGTTGTTAAGTTCATTTTACTCTTAGTGGTGAATGTAATGAAGGTAAAATTTATTCTATATCTAAGTAATTATAAGTAAGTAAATCTACTTTGGCCTAAGGTGATGAGTATCCAGTCTTGATTTTCCATACACACCTTGGAATTTGTGTAACTATTATTGGCTATCAAGCATTATGCTACTAGGTGTACCAAGCAATAACATTGCTGTGCTTACCAAATGATTATACTTAAGTGCTCAAAATCAGTTGTACTCATTCCACTTACTATTAGTAAGTAAAAGTAAAGTGCTTTGAAAAATAAAGTGTTATGCTAATAAAGCAGTAAACATTATGTTAAGTGATACAATAAACTAGGAGAGTGTTGCAATGGTGGGAAATAGCTCGATGTTTATTTTCATGCATAATTCATATCCAAGTATAAACTACTTAAAACAAAGGTTCCATTCACTATGTCACACCACACTACAGGCATTCACACTTCTAATTTCTAAGTCTAAATTCAAGAAACAAAATTGCAAGAGTCTAGTTACTATCGAAATCAAAAGTTGTTGGATTGTGAGTCCAAGTGTCATATTTATAGGGTTGCACACATCTAAAGACATTGTATCAACGATGATGTAGCATATGAGGCAACATCAGATCAAAGACATTGTTGCTACAATGTTGTATGATCTTAAAATTTGGATTTATCAATTGGATTTTGTCTCGTTTTCTAATTGAATGAGATGTATTACATTTAGTGAAGTTGATGATTGAACATGCAAAGGAAGATGTCACATGACCATGGCACATGAATATGAAACATATATTTTCATTGTTAGAAGGGTAAGGAAGGCTAGAGTTTGGTTATGGAGTTATGGCTTAGAAGGAGCAATGGAAATGATGTGAGGCAAGGATTTTTAGCAAGGTCGAACATGCATAAGAAAATCTCATGTATCGAGATCACAGGGACTCATCTTTATGATGAATCACACTTCTACAATGACTCTAGGCTAATCTTGTAAGCATAACTCTAAGAGAGAAATTAAAAAAGTTAAAGAAAGCATGTGATTACAAGAGGTTACAAGTGATAATAAGAAAATATAGAACACCATAGGCTATGTTAGGAAAACCATGAAAATTCTATATCTTATTTCATATATTTATACAAAGTTTGTAGTATTTTGAGTTCTAGAAAAAAAAAAAGATAAGAGGTCACATTGGCTTACTTATTGTAGGTTAGTGTGGTCACCAATGTCAATCATTGGTCCAAACCTAGAAATAAAAGTAAACAAAGGCTATGAGAAAATAGGTTAATGTTAGATATAATAAAATTTGAGATAGGAATGATTAATCAGATTAGTCAATTCATTCCCATCCATGTCTGCTAGTCTAAATGCTTTGTTGTCATAAGCTTTGGTGACCAAGAAAGGTTCTTTTCAATTTGCTGAAAATTTTTTCACATGCTTACGAATGGCCTTGAGGACAAAGTGTCCTTTCTTAACTTTCTACCTATTTAGATCATGATGATGCTACTATTTCTACTTCTCATGATATTTTTTGATGTTGACAAGCATTTGTATTTGCTAATCCACCAAATTGAGGTTAATAGTACATAGCACATTGTTCTGCTTATCATTAATGTAGTTAGATAGAGTTACCCTTAAGGATGGAACCTATAATTCAAAAGGAAAAGTAACTTTAGATCCATAAACCAAGCTATATGGGGTGGCAATAGTTGCTATTCTAAAGGTTATCCTATAGGCCTAAAGTGCATACACAAGATGTCCATGCCATTTACATTTGTCATTGCGTAGCATCTTCTTGAAAAGGTTAATGATGACCTTGTTAATGGCTTCAGCTTGGCCATTGGCTTGTGGATAGTAGGGTGATGAAAAGGAATGCTTAATGTTTAATTGTTGATAAAAGTTTTGCATTTTTTGGCTACTCAATTATGATCCATTATCTGTAACAATGGTCAAAGGTAGGTCAAAATATGATATTATGTTATCTAATACGAATTTAAAGACCTGTATTGTTTTTCTCAGAGGGATAGCTTCAACTCACTTTGTGAAATACTCAATTGCAGTGATGATGAAGCTATGTCCTATGAAGGAATTAGAAATTATAGGTCTAATTATGTCTATTACCCATCATTGAAATGACCATATGATCTATGTAGTGTGTAACTCAGTCAGTGACACATGTATTAGGTTACTATACTATTGAAAAATGTCATAAGTTTTAACCTTCTATAGGTAATTGCTTTCCATATAGGGCCAATAGTATCCTACACATCTACTCTTTATGGCCATGGCTCTAGGACCTATATGTCCTTCACATATGCCATTGTGAATCTATTCAAGGACTGTATGGGCTTTTGTCTTACCCAAGCATACCAACAATATGCCATTGTAGGACCTTCAACATAATGTGTTATTGGCTACAATGACATATTATTTTTATCATTTATGTATAGTGTCCTTTTGAGAGATAGTTAGGTTTTGTGGAGGTTCATCATGCATGAGGTAGAACTTGATTGCATCATACCACTCTTTGTGAGGAACATTGCCAATGGTGGCTATAGAGTTATCTTAAGTGTTTTGCGTGATGGAAGAAGCATAATTTTCCATCATGGAAAGCAACTTGCTAAACATATCAAGTGTCACAGTTAAGGCTGAAGTGACAATGGCATTGGCTAAGGTGTTCTTGGATTAGGAAATATGTTGGATAGCAACATCTATAAATTATAGCAAGAGTGTTTTGGCTAAATCATGGTAAGGTTGTAAATGTTTAGCTTTTGGGGCATAGACTTCAGTTACTTAGTTGAACACTAGTTGTAAATTACTTTTTTTTCATTAAACATGTAATTACATAGTTATGAGCTATCATCATTCCTTTAATTAACCCTTCATATTGTGCTACATTGTTAGTACATGGGAATTAGAAACAATAAGAAAAATATTGGATCTTATCAAAGGATAGTGTTATGATGACAACAACATTGGCTTCATGTGAATTTGAAGATTCTTCAAAGTACACAATGACCTCAGACCCTTTAGATACCTCATTAACAATGTTAACATGCTCATTGGAAAACTCAAGATCTATGGCTACATTGTCCTTAATTGGGAAAGTAGTGAGTTGCATGGTAATCGCCTGACCCTTCATTAAGGCTTAGATGATGTAATGTAGATCAAATTTAGCTATTATGGCCTTCCACTTGGCCATTTAGCTACTCTCATAAATTTTGATCATGATGGCTCTTAGTACATTATTCTTGCATATGACATTGACTTGGCTCCTAAAGAGATAGTGTTTTCATTTCTTCAAAGAGAAGACTAAGACTAAACAATGCTTCTCGACCTTAGTGTATCAAGTTTCATAAGCTACTAATGCATGGCTTAAGTAGTAGACAGGTGGCTTTGCTCCATCATCTCATTTTTGATAGGGGAAAGAAGCTACAAATGTTTTAGAGATTGCAAGATATATGTAACATGGTTTATCTTTCTGAGTGAATACATGGTAGGTAATTGGTCCAACTCTTACTTGATGATGTCAAAGGCCTCTTAACATTGGTCAATCCACTCATAGTAAAGTACCTTTTTAAGTAAGTGTTGCAAAGGTGATAGCTTAGCTAGGAGCTTCAAGATTAACCTACAAATAAATTGTAATCTACCTTGCAAACCTTGTGGTTCCTTAAGGTTACTAGGTGATGATAGGTTGGTTATGGCCTTAACTTGTTAGGATTGACATGCATTCTTGTCTTAAATACTATGAAATTAAGCATCTTATTAGTTTTAACATCGAAGACATACTTCTTAGGATTAAGTCTGAGCTCATGTTTAAGACAACATTGAAGGACTAGGTTTAGGTCATGAGCATGATAACTGACCATTTTGGACTTTACAACTATATCATCAACATAATCATTATGTAACCCTAGCATATAGTCACTAAAAATATAAGTCATGACTCGTTGATAGGTTGCACTATATTATTTAGACTGAAAGGCATCATGCTGTAACAAAAAGTTCCCCAAGGGATCATGAAGGTTGTATAGAGTTGATGATCTTGGTTAATCCTCACTTGGTTGTATCTCGAGAACCCATCCATGAAGGATAACAATGCATGTTTAGCCATAGTACCGATAAGTTGATCAATTCTAGGCAAAGAAAAATCATCTTTAATGGTTATCTTATTGAGCTTATGAAAGTTGATATAGATATGAATACTCCTATTTTTCTTAGGGACTAACACTATGTTGGATACCCAAACAATGTAATCAACAAATTAGATGAAACTATCTTGGTAAAGTTTCTTAATAAGATCATAGACTACTATGGCCAAATTTGGTCTAATCTTCCAAACTTTTTGCTTAACAGGTTTGATACTATGGTCAAGTATGATGTTATATTGAACTAAATGTGGATAAAGTCCTAGAATATCTTCATATGATCATGTAAAGGCCTTAATGTTATCTTGGAGAACCTTGGTGATGTCCTTGACTAACTAGGATTCTAGTAAGAAACTTAATTTTAGTGTTTTTTCCTCATCATTGTGGGTTATAATAGGGACTTTAACTAGAGAATCATTAGTAATGTCCTTAGCCTCTAAGTTAAGGGTCTTGAATACATAATCAAGCCATTCTAGAAACTTCTCTATTGAGGTTATACGATTGAATAGGCTTCTAGGTTCAAGATCTAGATAATCAAGGTCAATTAATTGTTCAACATTACTGAAGGATCCATTCAAGTTCAAAGGTAGGTCAAATTGTGCCCATGTATCCATGATTTGATCTTGTATGTCATCAAAAGCATACTAACTAACATTGATATGGTATAATTATGAAACAAACTTAAAATGATGTAAACTACTCTAATAATAAACCATAATAGATCAAAATAGGGTCTAACTTAAGTAAAACAAGGCAAATTGAGGTAAGGTTTAGTCATAACAAGGGAAACTAAGGTCAAAAAAGATAGATTAA
Source organism: Gnetum montanum (assembly GCA_015680685.1). Lineage (NCBI taxonomy): Eukaryota > Viridiplantae > Streptophyta > Gnetopsida > Gnetales > Gnetaceae > Gnetum > Gnetum montanum. The sequence continues at coordinate 1,265,073 of MNCI01015499.1, forward strand.
GGTGAAATAAGGTGGAATAAGGGCCAAATGATGTCAAATGGATATGGAATAAAGCCAAATTAGATAAAAATGATGCAAAATGGTGTTAAAGGAGGTCTAAATAATGGCAAATGACATTAAATGATGCCAAATGATGGTAGAATGAGGCCAAACAAGGTCAAATGATGTCAAAATGGGATAAAATGAGGTCAAATAAAGTCAAGAATGATGTAAAATGATGCTAAATAAGGTCAAATTATATCAAATGACACCAAATGAAGTCAAAATGGTATGAAATGATGTCAAATGGTGTCAAATGATGCCAAACGATATCAAACATTGTCAAAATGATGTAAAATGACATCAAATGATGTGGAATGATGTTGATTGACACTAAATGATGTCATAATGATATCAAATGATGCCAAATGATATTAGATGATGTCAAAATGATGAAAAATGAAATCTAATGATGTCAAAAGACACCAAATAACATCAAATGGTACAGAGCAAGGTTAAACAAGATCCAATAAGGTCAAAAGTGGTAAAAAATAATATTAAATAATAATATTTATTTTTCAATTATTTTTATGGTCAAAATAAAAAAAATTTAGAAAAAAACAAGTTATAAATTGTTAAAATAAGTAAAAATAGATTGAAAATAATTAAAATAAACAAAATCCTTGTGTAAATAAGCTGTAAAGTGCTAGAATAATGGTTTTTTGTGTTCAAACTAGTTGAAAAAGCTAGAATCTTGTGTTCACAACATGTGGGGGCTATTCCTATAGCGTGTGGAGATTGTTTGACTGATCCATAGCATGTGGGGCCTATGGGGGTACTGTATGAAGATTTTCGACCAAGTTTGTGGCTATTTTGTCTTGGTGTGATTGTGTCTAAGTTTTGTAGGAGATGTTTAGGGCTTGTTTGACTATTCTAGGTTGTGTATGGGTAGGTTTGGCCAAGGTTATGGCTTCCTAATGTTTCACACATTACCTCACACATTGCCACAACATGTGGAACAGGTTTCCCTAGTGTGTTAGGTCAAAACCTAGTTTTGATAGTGTGTGAAGATAGATTTCTTGGTCAATTTTCCATTACTGATCTTGTGGAACCCACTAGGGAGTGTATGAACAATTTTGGGCATGATGAATCTTGGTGTAGGTCTTAAACACTACCCCACATGCTGCCATAATGTGGAAGACTTGATTTCAATGTGTGCAATGAACTTGACATCATGTGGGAATTTTTAACTATGTTTTTTTTTTGGCTTCTTGAGGCTTCTATGGAAACATCCAAGGTGTATGGTGAGATTTGTAGTTTGTTTGATCATCTCACACAAAGTTTGATCCATATTGATCAAGTTCAAAAGTACATGGTATCCCACATGTTGCCATAGCTTATCGGATAGGTTTCGCTAGTGTGTGAACACTTGTGGATGAAATTCCAACATGTCGACATGAAACTCCCAATGTGTGGACACTTGTAATGGGTCTTTGACATGTTTGAAATTTTTTGATTTTTTTTAGAATTTTATGGGATATTCTAGGTAGCATGTGAAGCTATATGATAAAGTTTGGTCAAGGAAATTATTTGTTTTTGCTCCACACACTATCCCACATGTAGGCACAATGTGTGAAGCTCATGTTGGTAGTGTGTGGTCATGAAACCAAGTTCTATACATTGCACCACATGTTACCATAACGTGTGGGGATAGAGGATATAATGTATGAGAATCAAGAATAGTTTTGGTGGTGTTTAGCATTTGATTTCTTTATCAGTTCTTATCTTGCAACATGTATAATCTAAGAAACTTTGGTTAGTGGTATGTAGAACCCACCCATGGTTAATACTGACCTAATTATCAGCATGTAAGCTTAGGATGTCAAAAATCTCAAGAAAATCTTAGCATGTAAGCCTATTTCCTTAGTATTTTTCTTCATCATAGTGTGTGAAGGGTCTTTCTTAGCTTAAGAAGGATTTCATGGATAGTGTGTGGACATTTAGGAAGGATTTTTTATACTAAACCCCAACATTGGAAGCTATTCGCTCATCTAATTTGCAAGGGTATTGTATAAGAGCTAAAGTTTATGGTTAAAACCCAAATACCCAACATTTTTTAGTAATTCTAGCATTTTTCCATTCCTGTGCACAATGTGGTTAGAATAGAGTTAGAGATTCAGGCTTCTTTTTGCAACAATCAAGGCAAAATCTTGAAATCATCGTGAAGAAGATTGGATCAATAAGTTAGATATTGGTCTTGGACAAGGAAATAGAGGTTGTGAGGATTGTTTCCAAGCTTTCAAATCTATCTATAGGTGAAGGATCTTCATCAAGGGTTGCCAAGTGCTAATTTTCCTTACTTTTGACAAATTTGTGAAAACATTTTTTCATCTTTAAGCTTGTCTAGGTCAAAAATTTTCTTTCCAACTATGTCGAATCGATGGTTTACATGTTTTGACGATGTTAGGAGTGCAATTTAGGGTTTTTTTTGACATTTTTTTGGATAGATTTTGGTTTTTTCCCAAACCTATACACAACATTGATGCCCATTTTTTACTTGTTTTAGTCAAATTTTGGGATTTTTCTAGCTCATGTATGATGCAATTCTCAAGTTACGACTATACAGGGTTTTTGTTTGAGGTTTTTTTGGCTATACTTAAGGTAGAATTTGAATTTTTTAGATTTTTTATTATGAAGATTTGGATTCTTTCGCAACCTAGTGCATGGTGTTCTTGCCTAATTTTCCAAAATTTTGTAGTTTTTCCATGGAAGAATTGGTAGCTTTGGTAATGTTTTGATCACATGTGGTTACTGCCTAGGGTTCATGGGGATGGTTGATACAATGTAGGATGGTTATAGATAAAGCTTGGAATTTTTAAAATTTTTTTGAAGTTTTTCCAAGGTTGTTACTATAATCAATTTACTGCAAACTAAGGTTTTTTTGGGTCAAAATTTGATGTAATTTTGGCATTTTTTATACTTGTAACCACATCATTGATGATGGATTTGGGTTGTTTGGGGCATGTTCTTTGAATTTGCAATTGAAAATAATTTTTAAAATTTTTTTCAAGATTTTTCTCTTACCTTGGGGGATCTATATTGGTCAATTTGTAGCCTATTTGTAGAGTTTTGTGTTGTTTATGGCTAGTATTGATAGTCTTGGTTTTTTTTTTCTTTTTTCTTTTTTGGGTTTGAATTTTAACATTGTTGATTTTTTTCAAGTCCCATGGCTAGTGCATGGTGATCTCTTGGCTTGATAGGATAGTGTATGAGAGGCATTGTGGTTTTCCTTAGGGAAGAATGGCAACATGTGGGCTCTAAGAACCAAGAAAAATTGTATTTTTCATCAGCACTTTTGCCGTATTCCCAGCATTTGAGATTGTTAAATTGCTTAGGATAATTTTTTGTGGGAATTCTCTACCCTCTAAATCATAGTGCTTTCTATTTTGGCTTATAGTTTCGTTAAAACTTAGTTTTGTGTCACCTATTTGTGGAAATGCTTGCTTTAAGGCATAACACGTCAACTATTTGTGAAAATGAAACAATAGTCTTCTACAATGCTAAATTGATTTGTTTTCATGTTAAAGGGTTATGCAAATGTCAAACTAGATTTTTCATATGTTGAATGCTTTTCAAGATGTCAAATTTAATTTTTTGTATGTTAATTCAAATGTGAAAGGGTTGAATTTTGGTTTACATTAGGATGGTAATTTGTTTAATACACTTGGTTATTTGGGTATTTTTTTATCCAATGCCAATGTTGTCATTCCATAGGCTATTGTTATTTGGATTTTGTAAATTTTTGTTTTGTTATTTTCTTGATTTTCTATGGTCTAATGGCTATGTGTTTTGGCTATGTACAGGGCATTACTGAAACCCCTATTGGTCATTGTGAAGTTAGTGGGGATTTTGTGTTGCATTCAAATGACTACCTAAAAATGTTTAAACCTTGATATGAACAATAATAACCACATTCCATTATGGTTTAGGCTCTTCATGTACTTGCTCCAAAATTACAGTGTGATTATGTGTTCACACTTGGCTATGGATGTTGTAGTGATAACCACAGAGACTCTTATGGTAGGGTCTTCTCACAACATTTTGCAGTTTATGGTGGATGATCTTGACACTTGAGAGAAATAGAGTAGAACAAGGGCTTGTATTCTGTGGAAGTTCAACAATTATTCCAAATCTGGGAGATGCCCATGTACTTGTGATAGACCTTGATGTTAGATCACAAGATAAACATTTTATTCTAGAATTATTCTAGAATCCTCTTGGAACTATTTACTTACTAGAAGGATAAATGTTTTTTAAAGTGACAATTTTGTTTGTTTTTTTTGGTTTCAACATTATTTGTTCTAACTATTTTCATGATTTGTTTTTATAGATATAAGGTACATCATGGAAAATTGGTGAAAAATGATCAAATCTTATTTGTGGGACATACAACTTTGGAGGAGAGTAAGCAAGGTGAGGTCATAAGAGTGCGAGTGCTTAACTAGCTTAATGCAGAGTTTGGTAGGTACCTTATGTAGTATTCTTGCATATATTAAATGTGTGTAGCTATCCATCATGCATATGAATTTTGGGTTCTCCAAGATTTAAGAGCACTTTTAGAAGTTTAGTATAAGGTTCCAACTTTTCCTAAGCCTAGTGAGCAAAAATTGTTTAGACAATGCCAAAATTTTAAGAATTTTTAGTCTAGTTTTGTTTAGTTTTTTTGGTTTTTAAGTTTTTAGTTTTTGTGATTTTATGATTTTTATGATGGAAGAGGCTAATAGGCCAACTAATGTTGTGTTACAAATTCCATGCATGAGTCTACCATCACCATGATTACTTCAGGTTATACTAAGAAGATTCAACTCAAATAGGATGAATTGGACTTAGCATAGGAATGGTTGGAAAACAAAGCTCTTGCAGATGTTCAATAAAGGATCACTGATGTAGGTTTTCTTAACTTGTTCATGTTACCTAGTCCATCCATGTCACATGTTGAGATGTTGAATGTGATTGACTCTTTTGATGAGGAGATCACCAAATTTGTTAATTGTGTTCATGGCTTTCCCATTGTTTTAAGTGTTAATGAGTCCATATTTAGTAATCTTTCTAGCATACTTTCTAGTAGTATTAAGGTAGCCATTAGAGTTGGAAAAAATGTAGGCCATAGAAAGGAAATGGAGGCTTTGTGTAAATCACCTACTAGTGGTGCATTGTCTTTTAGAGATGTTGGGGAGGAAAATGAAACTTACCTCCATTTCCATCCTAGAGCCTTTCCCATGATACTATCATAGAAGAGAACTATAGGGATTTAATAGGTTTGGATTATGAAAGTGATTTTTACCGATGACACTAGGTTTGATTGGGCTACCTTCTTGATCATTGGTCTAAGGGATGAAGTCCAAAACTCTGCAATGACCTTGATTCTATATGGCATGTACATTTTACATTCTTTGCGACATATCTTAGAAGGTTCAAAAAGTTTGTGGTGATTAGGAGAGATGGTACGTGAGTGGCTTGTGATGCCTTCCAACTCTTTAAGCCTTAGACTAAACACATCATTCAGGTGATGTGTGTCTTAGATCTACTTGTGGAGGATGTGGATGAATTGTTGTTTGTTACCACTAAAAATTTTAGTGGTGTACATGATTGTTCCTTTGATAGCATAGAGATTAAGCCTAATGCTATATGTGGTAATGAAAAAAGGGGAAAAAGGATACATAGAAGTAGATGGCAATGCTGGAAAAAGTTGAAGATGCCTCATGTTGAAAGAATGTTCTAGTTCCTAATTAACAGACATATACAAAAATGATGATTAAGTTCAATAGGAAAAATTAGAATATTGGAGATATGCATATGTTTTTTATGTTTTTATTTTTAATTTTATGTATTTTTTTGGCTATATTTTTTCTATTAAATTGTTTACTAATTTGTTTTATAATTTTTGGCCTTGTTTGATTGCAAGAAAGAAATAGGAACTAGCTGCTAAGGCTATTGAGGAGTAGGAGCAACGACTCCAAGAAGAAGAGGAGAGGATGACCAAAGAAGCACAAGATGTCTTGAATTCTATCTTTGATGATTAGGCCTCAGATGGCAACCTTTCAATGGACATGCCTCATGATCTTCCTGGTGGGTATTGAAGTTGTTTATTATTATTTTAATTTTTGTAGGTTTTTGTTGCAAACTGTATTGATTGTTATAGCCATGGTAGTGCATGAGCCTTCTCTGGAAGCATTTGCATCTACATTTCATTATAGGCCTTTGGTGAAGGTCCTAAACAAGATTGAGTTTATTAGGGAATGGTAGATAACATGGTTGATATGTTATAGTAGATAGCTCTTGATGTTGGTAAGAGAAAGAATATTTTTTTTTACATTTTTTATATTTTTATGTGTTTTTTATGTTTTATGGCTATATAGCTTTAGTAGTTTTTAAATGTTTATGGTTGTTTTTGTTTTCTTGGATTTTTGGCTATGTTAATTTTCAAAGTTAGATGAGATCTTAAGCAAGACATCAAATTTGATGAGCTTGTTAAGCTACCACCCAATGTGGAGAACATTCCATGAAGATTATATAAAGGGGTTACCAAATGTGCTATATCATGTACAAAGAAATCTTGGAAGTTCCAACAATCTAATGAGCTTTTCTGGGAGTGGGTTATGGCTTTGGAGAAGTAGGTTAAGGAGCTATCAAATGAAAACAAGAGCCTTAGAGATTATAAGGAGTTTATAGAGGCTTATGTGGCTAATAGAGACTCTTTGCGCACTAAGAAAATCAAGTGGTCATGCTATTGAAGTACCATACAAAGTAATTTTGTTCTAGCTATTCATCTATAAGACTAAGGATTGGCAAGATTATTGTACCTAGGTGCTTAAATGGGGTAAGAAGCAAAAGGCTCACAAGCGACTATATAAGGCAGAGAAGGAGAACCACATGAAATCATGACATGAGGAGGCTATGATGTGTCAAAAGTATGATTTTTTTATGTAGGGAATAGGTGTGAAGGATTTCTTTAGTAGGTTTGTGGAATCAATGGTTATTATTGATTTTCTAGCTCTTTAGATTATGACTACATCTGGGGAAACTTCCATAGCCACCTTTTTTCCATACCCTTATTGAGTGCACAGATGTTGAGAGAGGAAATATCTTGGTAGGGATGGATCTAGGAGAGATCAACTAGGCTAACATGAGTAAAGAAGAAATTCTTCATAGGTTGGAAGCAGGTTTTCAAAGATTCACACTTGAAGACATTACTTTTGAACCCCTATAGTTTTATGAAAAAGTGTTTTAATTTTTTATGTTATAATTTTGTTTTGTTTTTATTGTTTTATGGTTGTGTTCTTTGTCCATTATGGTCACTAATCATTTGTATGTTTTGTTGTCTACAGGCCCTAGATGGTAGTGATGATAATGTTGGCAATGATATTGATGGTCATCCTCCTCTTCCTTCTATGACTTAGTTTGTTATTTTTTCCATATTGTTGTAGTTATTTTTGGTTGGCTATCATAGCCTTTAGAGACTATGTATGATTTTTGTTATTATCTATTGCACAGTGTAACTATGACTATGGACATTTATTTTTTATTATTGTCACATAGTGTGACTATGGCTATTGAATTGTTTTAAATTTAAAATTAATGTTGGTTACTATTTTTTAATTTTTATGTTTTGAAATATTTTATTAGTTTTTATGTTTTATATTTTTATATAATTGTAAGTTTTTTATTTTTCTATCATTTTATGATTGTTATGTAAACGTAAACAATGAATGTAAGTTATAGATCGATGTGAAAATGTAAAGTAAGGCTATATTTAAAATTGATAAATATGATGTAATAAAGAAAAAATTGTAAGGCAAAAATGTAAACATGTAAATAAAATTGAAAATAAGGCTACTGGTTAATGACCATGCAATATGTACAAGGGATGGAAAAAATGGATAACATGTTCAATCACACAACTATTTTCTAATCTTCAAGAGATTAGGAAATTTATAAGGTTTTTGCTACATGATCTTGTACTCCCCATTCTCTTCACTTACAATGTTAAATGGGAGCTCTTCCCATGATTTGTTTATGGCCCTAGCTTTATTGGTTTTGGCTTGGTTGATTTCATTGTAGTTCTCGGCTTTTTTTTTTGGCTGTGGGAGTTTCTTCTTGAAACTCCACCTCAGATTCTTGCTCTGTGTCAACATTCTTGATGGACAAGGGGACTGTGCTATCTCCATGGATTATAATTTCACCTCCCTTGTAATGTAGATTAATTTCTTGATGAATCGGGGAAGAGACTACTTGTAATTTGGCCAACTAGGGTCTCCCTAGGATTATGTTGAAACATACTGTCTTTTCCATCATAAGGAAATTAGCAGATGTCAGGAATTGTTCCCTAGCCATGAAGTTTAATGTAATCGATCCCTTCACCACTACACATAATTTATTAAATGATTTAAATGTAGAGATGGAGGTGTTCTATATGTGTTCGAGTAAGCCTAAGCACTCCATGATAGGAAAGGAAATTATGTTTATCATTACTTCATCATCAATGTGCATCCAATGTACCTTATATTGGTCAACTCTAATTATTATGAAGAGGAGAGGTCCTAACACTATACCACTTAATGAGTTGGTTTTCACCTCACTATTGCAAAATGTTAGGATGGTTGGCTTCGGTTCTTTATTATGTGAGTGTGGTACTATCACTGTGTGGATATATTATTCATTGGCTATGATGTCCTTACTAATAAGAATCGAAGTCAACATCTTAACTAAGATCTCACTATGAGTAGGGGAGGTCATGACCAAGTTGTACAAGCTCAATGAAGTGTTCTTTTATTTTAATGAGAGCTTAACCTACTCTATGATAGTGAGGAAGTATTTATCATTTTTGGATGATTTCTTATTTTTATTGGCCTTTCCTCCATTCTACCTTGGATTTTAACCTCATGTTTCAATGTTTGTTTCTTTTGCCCCTTTATCTTCTCTTGTTTTTGGTGATCCTCCCTAGATTAGCTTGTTGAGGTAGTTTGAGTGTTGGAATATAGGGGTATGGATAAAATTGGGATAGGCTTCAATGAACCTACTTCCTTCTAAACCTTTGGTTGATCAGTGTCCTTAGTCTTAGACTTAGGAGTTGGCTTCTTGCATTTTTTAAGGGGTGACTTCTTGTTATTTGGGTGGGAGGAGGTTGATGCACTAGCCATTACAAAAGGTCATTAGTCAACTTGGATTGTAGGTTTAGCAATGATGGAAGGGAATGCTCTAATGGAAAAAAATTATTTGGGAGCCATAGATGGTGATATCTTTATAACAAATGAAGTTCTTGAACTCATATAAATCTATTCGTTATGAGAAGGTACTTGAACCATGAATCGTTTCCTAGTGATTTTAGGTTTTTCATGAACATTGAAGGTGGCTATGATAAATTGATCATTATTAGCATTAAGAAGATCCTTGTATACCTACATGGTTTGATTTTAAGGCCTCATAGGATTAGACATGAAACACCGTGGAAATTGCGAATCGGCCTAAGGCAAAGATTCACGATTCGGACGAAAGTTCGTGACAAAAATCCAGAAGATAGAACAAGGCAAAGAGGTGCGCAACATCAAGTCTCCAAGTTTCTTACAAATTTCAACCTTACTTTGTTTTCTCTCTTTACACTACATTACGCAACATAGTGTAATGTTGCTTAGCGTAACTCTATTTAACATAGCCCGATGTCAGAAAGACTCGTTGCATATTCCACTAAGTCTTTTGTTCAGGCCCGAGTTTACACTCCATTATGTAGAGCAGCGTAATGAGCTTTGAGAAAGCCAAAGTCAGAGTCGAAAGAAGTGCGGTAGATTGATTTCTTCTTTTTTGCAGATTGGTCGCTTTACGCTCATTACGCTACGCAGCGTAGACAAGCGTAATTTATTGTAAAGTTGACCATTTTTACTCTCTATTACGCTTTGCGGTGTGAATGAGCGTAAAATAGCTTGAATCAACTACTTCCATGCTTTATTACGCTCTGCCATGCAACACAGCATAAACAAGTGTAATACAGCGTAAAGCCAACTAAGGCAGTACCAGATATGCACCTGCTATCCACACGCACAATACGCTGATGAGTGTATTGTGTGTAATCATGAAGTAGCTTCAGTGGAAGTGGTCGACAGCGTACTTTGCTCCCCTTCCCAAAAATGTGATGCGACATGACCAGTTTCAACATAAAGTTTGCCAAGTCAACGGATTTTTAAAGGTTCAAGACACGTGTCATCAGGGCCATGCCTTCTCCACTTACTACCGAACCTATAAATACTCCAGTTGGCGGAAGGGGAGAGGATGATCAGAATCTTAGGCTTTTTTGGTAGCATCACCTTTTAGCAGAGATAGAAGACATTTGCTTGAGCATTGGCAGCAGGAGCGATCAGTCCTTTGGCAAAAATACAGTTCTCTCCATTAGCAATCATTGGCAGTTTTGAGCAGAGACTACCCAAGGCAAAGGGAGCAGATCAGAGATCGAGAGATCGTCTGGTGTGGTTGACAAGATCTATTGATCAGAGACAGTTGATCGATAGACATCCAGGCTTGACCATCCTTGCATCCCATCTTTGGCTTACGAGGTAGACCGAGCTTCATTCTGTACTCCTTGTTGAACAATTTTCTTGTTATTTTGTGTATGCTTCGCACAAGATAAGCGGAGTTTGCCATTGGAACTTTGTATACAATATACTCAATCTTCAGGTCAAAACATAGATCTTGGAATCGTGCATTCTTCTTAAATCTGATCCCCCTTGTCGCGTTGACATTGTCGTTATTTCAATTTATTTACATCATTTTCTACTCCTTTTTCGATTCATCGAATCAGTTTGTTTCGCGGAATATCCATATACTACGCATAATATCACAATATTCGTCGATTTATTGATTCAGTAAGTTCCTGTTTGATCGACAAGAACGTTCAGGGCACCGTGGATTCATTTTCTCCAACACGGCCCTCACACGGATTTGTGGTTAAGGCTGTGTACACGGATTTTCGTTTGGTATTTTCCAGCGACTGACGTTTTCTGTCGTTACAGTTTTTTGGCGTTAGAAGGAGGGCTTGAACCTCTGATCCGTATTTTACAGGTAGCCCTGTAAGTGATCTATACCCACGTCCATAAAAACGTAAGTGTAATACCTCTAGGGAAGTTTACGAAAAATCGTGTGGTGTAGATTGGTCATAGCAACGATTCCTTTGGAATCCTACAAGGTAAAAAGCCCATTCATAATTCTGTTTGGCCATTGCCTTTTGGATCCAGTCGTTTCTTGTCATTAACCTATCTGAGAAATGGATTCTGCATATGCAACCACTGCCGCTATGATCATCACCGATTCGGGTGCCACATCTGTAAATCCCATCACCACCACCAGATCAGCTTCTGGTGCAATAGGACCTCAGGGACCGTCACGCTGTTCGTTGAGATTGTAGGGCAAGGATCCTGTATTCACCGCTGTGACTCCTGAAGAATATAATTTCATCTGCATCAAGATCCAGGCGAAGCTCCCTCTTAGCCTAGCCGAGATTGAGGTAAAACGAAATTATGAGCTGATCCACAGAGGGGGCCAAGATTTCATCCCTACCGCATATGATATTATACCCTTGACCGAACATTATCATGAACTCCTAACCCAACTAGTTATGGCTAGGAGTCATGCTACACAGTCCATTCTGGAACCTCAAAACGGGGAAGAAGAGGAAGATGAATTCGTAGCCCAATCTGAACACGCGGATTCATACCATACCCTCAGCCCCCATACATACATAAATCCCCTGTTTCCTCTCACAGGAGAAGCCTCCCATCTTAACTCAATCATGACTACACAAACCCATATCCCTATCATCTCGTAGGCCACCACGCAATCCTTAGTCCTGCAAGTACAAATACCATCTCAAAATAACATGGGGGCAGTCTCATTGCCACGTGTAATCAGTATTCCGTGGGCGGTACCTGTGTCTATCGCACCTCATTTCATTCCCCACATGCAACCTCATACCACACCTATAACCCTCTCGGTGCAAAATCCAGTGCAACCCATTGCAAGGCAACAGATCACAAACGCCGTTCAATCGCAGCAATCTGTTCAACAACCCATGGCTGGTCAGTGGATCCCGTCTATTTCACATAATCAATCTACGTTATACGGTGTGCAACCCTTAGCCACACCTACCATGCATGTCCCACAAATAAACCCACAATACCCTTACAATCTCCATCCTACACACCCGGTGACAGTTAATCTCTCTGCTCAGCCTGGTGGGTGGTGGCTTCCATAGGCAGCTCCATCTGCGGGGATAGTCCCTGCTGCATCACCTGTCAGGCAAGCCATCGCTACATTCCCATTGCTTGGCACTGCCCTTTCAGTTCAACCCCTGACTCCTCCTACGCAGACTTATTCATCACCAAGTCTGGATCAAGCTTTTTTGCTTGTTCAGACCCTCACTGAGGAAGTTAAGCACCTTAAAGCTGCTGGCTCTGATACGATACAAATCATGGATTTCTACCAGGATGATCCTATCAGCGCAGTGGTTTCTATACTGTCGTTGCCTCCAGGGATGTCATTGCCCCATTTTACTAAATATAATGGGGAAGGAGATCCTAACGCTCACCTTGTTACCTTTAGGTCCGAATCCTTGTTATTGCAGAAATGGCCTCATACAATTATCCATGTCTTTGCAATGTATTTGGTAGGGAAAGCTTTGGACTGGTATCGAGCGCTTCCTCGCTTTTCCATCTCAACTTTGGAAGAGCTCCTAACACAATTCGTGACTTGCTTTAAGTACAATTAAAAGCCAGAAGTCACACTAGACCAACTTATGGGAGTGAAGCAGGACCCACTTGAACCAGTCCAGAGGTTTATACAACGATGGAGTGCTACTTTGAATGAAATCCGTGAGCCTATCGCGGAAGCCCATATGCTGGTTATTTTTAAAGGAGCAGTGAACGACTTCATCAAGTCTAAACTGTATTACCTTGCCCTAGCTCCTTGAGTCAGGCTTTCACCCAAACTAAGAGCATCTAGGATGCTACTGAGGCTAGCAAAGACCCGGCGTACATGGCCTATAAAAACGCCAATAATAAGGGTAAAGACAAGGGCAAAGCAATGACGACGACAGTAGCTGCACTGGCGGAGGGTGCTAAAAACAAGAATAACAAGAAAGCATCCACATCATCTGTCGAGACCATGACTAGTGCAAGCAGCAATAACCAAGACACACCTGCCCCTGAAAAGCCCCCTTAGCCAAGGCCAAACTTCGAGCGTAGAGATTGCTCAAAATATACAGCCCTGCCAATAAAACATTCAGAACTGTTGAAACAATTATTGGGGGCAGGATACATTCAGAACAAAAAGGTATCCAAAGAAGCTCTCCAGCATCATAGGCATCATTGTGAATTGTTGAAGAATCCTTCTTTAGCCCTACCTAACGAACCACTAGTTTCGAAATCTTTTAGGCTGAACTGCTTTTGTGACTACCATAAGTTGTGTGATCATGATACCGATTACTGCTGGGCGTTGAAGAATGACATTCAACACATGATTGATGATGGTTCTCTAAAACTAGACGGCAGTAGTCCAACATGTCCTGAAAACCAAGCGTTGCATGTGTACATAGACCCGTTAAACGCAAATAACGCACCGTACACAATCAACGTGGTAAGTACGGACAATGAAGGGAAGGTACCGCCTAAACAACCCTTTGTTTTACACGTACCTACCACTTCACCCCAGGGGGCAAGTTCTTCATCGGTAGTTACCGGCATCTTAAGGCCACCCTTTGTTATTAGGGCACCCTCTCCAGCCATAACCCGGTCCCACGTTAACGATAAAGCCGCGGCCACATCCGTGCCCACTCCTAAGGTGCCTTTTATCCTTAGGGTACCAAGACCACCGGTTGTCCCTTTTACGCAGGGGCAAGCTTCTAACCAAAACCACCAACCGCCACCAAATAAAAAAAAGAAAGGAGATGCGTCAATCAATGCCACCAAAAACAACTCTATGCTAGGCTTCGCTAAGCCCAGGCCCTTGGCCTCTGTCCCTGCGCCTGCAACTTATGGGCAAGACAAGGGTATAGAAACACAGCCACCTCCCCTTGGTAGAAAGAAACACAATCCTCCAACTGACGCTGTTCCGCCTCGGGAGATTCGTCTCTTAGGGTGAAAGGAAGAAGACAAAGGAGATAAGCAACCTAGCCGAGAACGAGACCTCCTCGACACATTTACGCAAGTCAAGCAGTTTTTGAAATAGAAGAATACAACGCTGAGCCTCTATGACCTGCTTATGACATCCCAAAAGCATTGTGAAGCTATGGTTCGTATGCTGATATCCATATCAGTGGATGAAGGCTTACCAGCGGCAGAGGAAGCGATACATGCTGTCATGCTTCCTCCCGCCGCTAAGCAACCTAAATCAACCCCTTTGATCTTTCATGATAAATCCATCAAAGATGATCTAGAGAAAGGTCGAGTAATGACAGAACCCATGTTTATCACCATCCGGGTTGGTCAATATCGGATCTGGAGGGTGCACGTTGACAATGGCGCGGCTACGAATGTCATCCCTTATCTTATAGTGGATAAGTTGGGCCTGGTCGACCAGATCAGTCCTACAACAACATTGTGCCTAAAGTCGTTCAACGGGGCACAAGTTCAAGTCAAGGGAATGGTGCATATCAAATTTGTGATAGGGGATCAAATCCCAACAGAGGCCACATTTATCGTTGTCGAGGAGATGCTCGGTTTCAACCTGATTCTAGGGAGGTCTTGGCTGGCCCAATTGAGGGTAGTTTCATTACCAATACACCAAGAGATACACCTCCCTTACGCAGGGGGAGAGGTAGTAATATACGGTGATGAAATAACTTCTAGGACTGTCAATAACATCGAAGAAGAGTGGGGTTTGAAGATCGAGATGCCTGAAGACCAAACCCATGTCTAGATCTCCGAACAAGTCAAAATGGATGATGACAGCCTAGCGTGGGCTGACTTACCATTTCAGGGAGGAGAGGATGATATAGAAGAGTCAGGCCATAAACCTCCTCGCCCTTACGCACCACTGAACGTAGAAGCCATTAAGAAACAATTACGGGTTAGCAATTGATCTGAGTGGTATTTACGCATATCGTTACATTTTCACCAGTTTTTCATTTACGCTTATCAAATTTAATTGTTAGTTTTCTTTAATATACATACATATTTACGCTTTCTGTCCATTACGCTATTTACATTCCCCATTTTACGCTATTTACGCTTCTTGAATTCTATTAGCCATATTAGCACAATTACGCAGATATGTACATTTTTATCAATTACACTCCAAAACGTACGCAGATGGCCCGCAATGGCCTAAAACTAGCAATGACCCACAATGGCCTAAAACTAGCAAGTTCATTCATTTATATCTTACGCAAACGCTATGTGACGGCCCGCAATGGCCTTAAACTAGCTACTCCATTCTACAGTCATAATAACGAAACCTATCCAAAGTCTTTAACAATTTTGTTTATGCTTTGTATAAATAAAGACATAAAATTAAATACAAACCATAAAAAAAATCTCATGAGTAATCTCGCCAATATTCATATTGCCATTGTTCAGTAAAAGCATGCGTAAATCACAATTACGCATCCCCCCTAGTACCATTCTCACTAGTATCCCTTAAGTCTGCCTCTAACCCTAACAAATCATCCTCGAGTGGGCCGTCCTTTTTAGAGAGTATTCCTTTGTGAGGAATGTCATCTTCACAGGGTTCTTGCACTAACATTGGCTCCCTAAGAGGACGGTCTACATCATTACACTCTTCTTCCTAAACATGTTCCTCATCTTGTCCACCTTCTTCATCCACTCCTTGCACCTACATACAATAAATACATAAGCAAAAAAAAAAAAAAAAAACCATGATAAAACAAACCAGAAAATTTAAATTCAATAACATTCAAACTTACTCACGATGGTCCTGCATCCGCAGTAAAGGGGAGTTGGTCTAAACCGACCCACAGGCGTTGCATGATTTCGTCTTCGGTTAACTCAGACCATACTCTATCCCCCAGAATAGTTCCAGCCTTCACTTTCCCTTTCTCCATGCTAGTCCATTGAGGTGGTTCGGGGAAGAAGGTGGGGACTGTAGTCTCCTCCCCGGGAAGAGTAATTTCCCTTTTCGAAGATGCGCTTACCGTCACCTGCTCCTGGAACTTCTCGAAGGCCTTAGATGTGCCTATGACGTCGAGGAACATCCGCAAGGATTGAGCTTCAATGGCAGAATCTCGATAGTGCTGATGATAAGAGAGACTTTCTCGCTTATACAGATGCTTGTGATCTTTTTCTTTCTGCCCCCACTCTTGGACGCTTGTGCAAAAGTCCTTCCAGTCTTGGTTCTTCTGGGCCAAGAGTTCTATTTGCATCCTTTGCTCCACCAATTCCTGACTGGTTTGAACGCTGTTTCTAACTGCGGTCTAGTAGTGAGCGTAGTCGATAATAGCTGTCCGCCAGTCCTCTTCACCCATTCCTCGCGCCTACAGGAATTCACATCACAATTTTAAGTCTCCGACCTCTTTGGTCAGAGACATCCTTTCCTTCTCTGACCTCTGCAACTTCTTCTAGAGGTCTTCATTGACGTTTTGACTCTCCCACAAGGAGCGGGTCAAGCGTAATGCACATTTACGCATTTCCTCATAAATGTTGCATGACATGACCCTGCCGTCCGATGAAGGCTCGACTGTGTCCAGGTCAATGGGCTCCGTAGGGTCCCATCGAAGGCGAGCTCCTGATAACGAATATTATCAACATAAATAAACATTATAATCTTATAATAAAATAAGCGTACAATAGCAGTAACGTACCAGCCCCAGGGTCCATGTGCTCGAGGCGCTCGATCATGTCGCTGACAACGCCTTCCATGAAGGTAAACTTATCAAAGTTTACACGCATGTGATGCACGTGCGTGCAAAAATGTTCAGCTCCCTCTCTGAAGGAGTTAACTAGGGTCAACATTTCGCTTGTGGGGACATCAGGGGTTACGGCTAGAAATAAATGCATCAACCTCACTTCCCACAGCTTGGTGACCAATGCAACTGGGGCCACTGCGTGGCCAAGCCAGCGTTGTGCCTCCTTTATGTTACCATAACGAAAAAGGAGGGCGTTCGCCTCACGGCTAGAAATCGTGATGGTAATCTCCTGGGATTCCCTGACTGATAATACATGGCACATGTCAACATAGCGAAAACACTGTTACGCAACATTTCAAAACAAGAAAAATAATATAATATCCTGTAACTAATAGCAGGAGTGAAACCTTACCAGGTCCAAATGGCAAAGGAAATGGAGGGAGCTTCCTTTGAACGTCCGCGAGGGTAATGGGGGGATTCAAAGTCCATTCTTCATGTAACCACCCAAGATTCTAACAATTTTTGAAGGAATCAGCATAATGGGTGGGATACTCGTGAATGTCGAAAGCCATTTGCCCCATTACACCAGTGCGTACGTTGCTGGTGGACATAAATTCCTTTATTGCCGTTTCGGTCCAAGACAATGTATCATTATTGCTTACTAAGCCATTTTTGTTGATGAAAAACCTGTATCATATAACACATTACTATCCTACGCTTTGCAAATTCAGATATTAGAAGCATATTGACAATACTGCCAGTAAAACAACTTACCCACCTGAATAATACACCGTGCCTGGTGGATTCTGAAAGTAAGTCAAGACATGATGAGCCACGAACAAGGTATTATACACATGATAACAGCTAAATCTGGGCATCTCCTAGATCCAACTTAAGTGTCTCAATCCTCTGGCGCTAAGTTCACGGTCTTGGGGATGCCCAGTATCAATAGCCCCGTTTGTCAGGAAAGCCAGGATGCCCTGCGTAGAACCCACTAATAGATGTTCCAAAATAGCATCGGCCACATTGCCCGATAGATGTGACCACACAATAATACTGAAGTTACACAGCAAAAACTACAAAAACTCCAGCGCATCCTTTCGGAACCATATAGCCTTCCCCTGTAACCGAGTCTGAGGGGGAGGAACATTGGGTACGATAGGGTTTATACAACATAAAACCCCGACTATATCCAAAACGATTAGGATGGGTTTCACCATGATATTGTACAGAAAATAAACACGTTACCATCTAGATTCCGATTGCATGCTTAAACTATAGGAAAATTTACAAAATTACGCTCAAGCCATACAACCGAAATTGCCGAAACCCTTGTAATAGTACAAGGTTTGTCTCAGACAACGGCGATAGACGCAATACTGTTGTCTAAACCCTCGCTTCAATACGAGGTCTACAGCCTAAAACTCTAGTTTACGTAGATGACACAAAAAGAATAAACACAAAAAAAGAGGCGCATCACAGGAAGCAATACGAGTAAGTAAGGGATGGCCTACTGGTTCAGGGGAGTGACATCTCTCAGTTCGACCAAGGCCTGCGAAGCACGCTGCAGGCTCCCTTGTACTTCGTCGATTTTAGCCAACTTGGTATTCTTTCCTCTCACTTTTGGCACCATTGTTACAGTCCTGAACACCTTCACACCTTCACAAATAACGTGCTGTAATCTTTTGCTCTTTCTCCTTCTCTCTGTGACAGCTGAGAATTCAAATTTGCAATAGCCAATAGCCTGTTTTCGATACGAACTACCTACTTATATGTGAAACTAACCAACTTGACGCCCGATTTAAGCGAAACTTACCCAAATGCTGGTGTCAGTATGAGCTGGAGCCCAAAAATCAAGGCATTAATTGTGGTAGATATTGCATGCATTACGGTCCGAAATGACCTTAAACTACTGNACCTGTTAAAACTAGAAGCGAAGATAACATTTCGTCCATTTGGCAATTGTCCTGCAAAATTGTCAAATATGAAAGTAATTAGAAAAATGCTAAGTTGGATGCAATAAACATTTAGCGTATAACGCTTGGTTTAGTCTAAAAAGAAAAAGGATGTGATGTGACGTTGCTAAGCATGAGAAGTTAACTGAATTTTGAACATTGTGAACAGCTTGTAATTAATGCGACCTGATTACAAGGAGATNGGGAGATGTAACCAAAGACCCCCTTAACGAGGTCTCTGTGGTTACGCATAAAGGTGGGACTAAAACTCTTAATGTTAGTTCTTTACTAGACCAAAAGGTACATGATAACATAAAGCAGGTCCTCCAGAACAACATCACAGTGTTTTCATGGTCATACGAAGATATGCCAGGACTAGACCCAAGATTAATACAACACAACATAATTCTAGATCCCCATATCAAAGTAGTTAGACAGAAAGCATGAAAAATTAAGCCAAAAGTCACGCTAGCAGTACGTGATGAGATCACTAAACTATACCATGCTGGTTTTATTCGTGCGGTTGATTACTCAGACTGGGTATCTAACATTGTAGTTGTTCCTAAAAAGACCGGAGGGATACGCATTTGCATAGATTTTCGAGACTTGAACAAAGCTACAATCAAAGATAATTTCCCATTACTGAGTATCGACCAACTAGAGGATATAACTGCTGGGCATGTGCTTTTATCCTTCATGGATGGCTTCTGAGGCTACAATCAAATACGCATCAACCTAGAACACCAGCTGACAACGACATTCATGACACCTTAGGGGACCTTTTGCTACACCATGATGCCTTTTGGGTTAAAAAATGCCAGAGCTACGTATCAATGAGCTATGACGTATATCTTTAGCGATTACCTCCTAGGGAGACTGAATGATTATGTTGATGATATAGCTGTTAAGTCTATAAAGTCAGATGATCATTTGGAGGATCTGGAGTCAGTCCTTAAAAGATGCTCTAAATACGACCTCTGGCTCAACCCGAAGAAGTGCGTATTCGGAGTCAAAATCGAATACATGCTGGGGTTTGTGGTATCGGAAACTGGTATACGAGTAGACCTTGACAAAGTCAAATCCATTGTTGAATTGACAGCCCCACAAATCTCAAGCAATTATGCGGATTGCAAGGGAGGTTACAATTTATCAGGCGGTTGATTTCGAGACTAACAGATAAGTTACACCCTATGCAGCACTTGCTCAAAAAGGGGGTTAATTTCGAATGGACAGACGATTGTCAACGTGCGTTTGACAGCCTGAAGCAAGAACTTCAGCGCTTGCCAACAGTGTTCCTGCCACAAAGGGATCAACCGTTTTACATTTACCTCGCAACATCAGACATAGCCTTAGCTGCATTACTTTGTCAAAAGAGAGATGATGGGTTAGAAGTACCCATATATTACTTGAGTCATGCTCTATGTGCGTATGAAACGAAGTACACTAAAGTAGAGCATAATTGCTTAGTGTTAGTGTTTACGCTCAAAAAGTGCAGACACTATCTCTTTCGTAGCCAGGTCAACATAATCTGCAAAAATAACATCCTTAGGGCTATTACACATAATCTGTATGAAAGTAGTAAAATAGCTCGTTGGAAAGCTATCACGGCAGAATTCGATCTGCATTATATTGGTCAATCTTCTACAAGCGATAACTGACCAACTAATAACATCGCCTATTGACAGTCAGGCAACCATAGAGCCTGAATTTCCAGACGAGCATATACATAGCTTAAGCCCTATTTTAACAGGCCCCAAAGCAACACTATATTTTGACGGAGCTTCAACCATTAGAGGCGGTAGTGCCTTCACAGTTATTTTTCTTTCACCTGAGGATGTACGTCTTCACGCTTACCGCTTGACCTTTCCCTGTACGAAACACGTGGCAGAGTACGAGGGACTCCTCAGGGGATTATTAACAGCCAAAGAGCTTGATGTTCAACACCTGGCGATTAGGGGCAATTCGATGCTTGTTATAAATCAAATTACAGGAGTCTACGCCTGCAAGGCTATATATTTACAGCCCTACTACGATATGGCTAAAGATCTTCTAAAGCAGTTCACAATGATCGATGGCCAACACGTGCCCCGAAACGATAACACACTAGCCGATGCACTGCCTACATTAGCTTTAAACATGCCATCGCACCTGTTTAACACCTGTCCCACATTAATAACAGATTGTACAAATCGTATCATTCAGGTGGCGCAAATATCTTCACTGCTCGAGGATAGAACGCCAGAGTGGTACGACAACATTAAAACTTACCTCTTGCATGGTGAACCACCACATGAGTTAACACGCACACAAAAAGACGCTATTTGCAAGTGAGCTAGGCAGTACGTCATCATAGGAGATAGTACCCTCTGTAGACGCTGTTTTGATGGAGTACTGCTTACTTGCGTTAACAAAGACCAGGCGCAACGTATAGTCGATGAAGTCCACGAGGGATTATGTAGAGGACATGTAGAACCATGGTCCATGGCCTCTAAAGTCTGTCGCTTAGGGTATTATTAGCCTTACATGGAAAAAGACTGTCTTACAAAGGTTAAAACATGCGACACGTGTCAACATTACGCGAACCCTATACACGTGTCACCTACAAAACTACACACGACTCAGATAACATGTCCCTTTCAACGATGGGGACTAGACATTATAGGGCCTATCACACCGAAATATTCCGCAAGTCATAGCTTCATAATCACCACCATTGAGTATTTCATGAAGTGGGTGGAAGCCATTCCTCTGCGAAATATCACATCCCAACAAATCTGCCATTTCATTTTAGATAACATCGTAACCAGATTTGGCCTCTCGATGACTATCGTGACCGACAATGGGCCACAATTTAGCAGTATGGAAACCAAATCCTTTTGTGAAAACCTTGGTATTAAACAATCTTTTTCCACACCTTATTACCCGCAAGCGAATGGTCAAGCTGAAGTGATAAACAAGGTCATTATCAACTTACTCAAGAAAATGCTCGACAATAATAAGAGACGGTGGCATGAAAAGATCCTCTATGTACTATGGGCGTATCGTACCACATGCAGAATAGCTATAGACAGTATGTCCTATAGCCTAGTCTATGGATCCGAGGCGGTGCTGCCCCTTGAATTACAAGTTCCTTCTCTGCGAATGGTCCTCTCTACGATTATAAATGAGGCTCAACACACCAAGTCTCAGATCATGGATTTGGATTCAGTAGAGGAGAAGTGAATACAGACGCTTGATACCATCGACAAGTATCAAGATAAGCAGAGGCAGAAGCATCGTCATAACCTTCAACAACGTCCGATCAAGAAGGGAGATTTGGTTCTCAAGGCCATTCGCAAACCAGTAGGCAAGTTCTCTGCAAACTGGGAGGGCCCTTTCTTGGTAGCTAATGTGTATGGCAACGTCACATTCAAGTTAGTAGATATCAATGGCAACGAGTTACTAAATCTGTGAATCATATATATCTGAAGTGGTACTAAATTTAGCTGCATATTCAATGTTAACATCAAGCATGGAAACAATCGTCTACTACGACGCTAAACTGGCAACAATCATCCGCTACGACGCTAAACTGGCATTCCCCTCACACGTCTGCCACGACGCTAAACTGACAACAATTGTCCACCACGACGTAAAACTAGCAAGTTGCAATCATCCACTACGACATAAAACTGGTAGTGTTGTACAGGTCCGCCAAGACATAAAGCTGGCATTTCCTGCACGCGTTTGCCACGACGCTAAACTGGCACCGGATCTCTGCCATGACATAAAACTGGCACAGGTAAGTATCTGTCTGCTAAGACATGAAACCAACACAGATCTGTCCTTGGGTCATGACATGAAACTGACATCCACAACACGGTCTGCTGAGACCATAAATCAGCTCTACCACCATCCACTATGACATAAAACTAGCATTTTTTAGTCTGCCAAGACTATAAACTAGGACCATGGTCTGCTGGCACTTAAAACCAGGAACGGTAGTTTATCAGGACTTAAAACTAGGACCCACAGACCGCCAACATGTGAATCAAGCGAGCGTCATCATCTCTATGCGGCTACAAAACAAATGGGGTGGGATGCTGGGACAGCCCCAGCATCGCTACCTCACAGGCATTCTGCTGATTCCTCGGATATGCTGAAAGGCATACTACTGACCCCTCGGAGATGCCGGCACTGCACCCACTTTAGCAGTGGCACCTCTGAGAGTTTAGTTTCACCGTCCGAAGCCTCAAAGGAGTTCTCATCAACCACAACCTTGGGGATCTCCGCTCATCATCACTATTAGGCTCTGGCTTCACAGATTCACCTAATTGGTTCTTTGCATAACCAGTCGGGTGCGATGAGCCTGATACTCTTTGATGATGATATGCTGGGCCGAGCGTCAACGTTGAAGACTCTAGCCTCGTGCTACAGTTCCTCCTTCATGACCCGCTCACTCTGTCTCACCCCAAATGGTACTTGTTTCAACAACCTCTCTGGTGATTCGACCGGGCAATGATGTCCTCTGTTTTCTTCTTTGGTTGCAGGTTACTTGCTACGAGGATGTCGTTCAAAGGTGCGTTCATCTGAGCGGTGAAATATAGACAACGTTTTGAGATGGCTGCTTAGGTTAGCCTGGCCACTCAGGAGTGCATCCCTGTTTTCCTCATAATCCTACCTCTAGCTCTTACCCTGCATTTCCACCATCTGTTTCCCTTATGCAAAATGTGAATACGTAGCATACGCTTTCCGCATCTGCATTACAATCAAGTCCATAAACCGGCGTAACGCAACTCGCCTAGTGGACGCTAAAAAAAAAGAAGGTGTGGGGTCGGCAAAATGGATGAAACACAACTCATCTAGGCCGCGCAGACACAACATAATTCGTCTATGCAAGCCCCTTCATCTACAACATAACGGCATAACTCCATGCAAACGTAATCGCAGGAGAAGGCCTAAGTGCTTATGTGTGAAAAAACTATACTCACACATTTGCGTCTTCCCCGAACCTCATTTGAGTCTTCCCTGAACCTCACTTGAGTCTTCCCCAAACCTCTTTCCTCTTACCTCTGTAAGAATTTCCTCCCATACCATTTTATCTCCTATTTCCCTCATTTCTGCACTTCTGCTTTGATAGGGCGATAGTTGAGTAACCATTGATGAACGTTGTTGGTACTTTTACCCATCCGGTGTTTCGTATTCTTTGTCGACGTCTTTTGAGCAAGCCCTCTAAACGTCAGCAAAGAGGGGCCATTGAAACACCGTGGAAATTACGAATCGGCCTAAGGCAAAGATTCACGATTCGGGCAAAAGTTCGCGACAAAAATCCGGAAGACAGAACAAGGCAAAGAGGCACGCAGCATCAAGTCTCCAAGTTTCTTAGAAATTTCAACCTTACTTTATTTTCTCTCTTTACGCTACATTACGCAACATAGCGTAATGTCGCTCAGCATAACTCTGTTTAACATAGCCCGATGTTAGAAAGACTCGTCGCATATTCCACTAAGTCTTTTGTTCAAGCCCGAGTTTACGCTCCGTTACGCAGAGCAGCGTAATGAACTTTGAGAAAGCCAAAGTCAGAGTCCAAAGAAGCACGGCAGATTGATTTCTTCTTTTTTGCAGATTGGTCGCTTTACACTCATTATGCTACTTAATGTAGACAAGTGTAATTTATTGTAAAGTTGACCATTTTTATGCTCTATTATGCTTTGCGATGTGAATGAGTGTAAAACAGCTTGAATCAACTACCTCCATGCTCTATTACGCTCTGCCACGCAACGCAGCATAAACAAGTGTAATACAGTGTAAAGCCGACTAAGGCAGTACCAGATATGCACCTGCTATCCACACGCACCATACGCTGATGAGCGTATTGTGCGTAATCATGAAGCGGCTTCAGCGGAAGTGGTTGATAGCGTACTTTACTCCCCTTCCCAAAAATGTGATGCAACATGACCATTTTCAACATAAAGTTTGCCAAGTCAATGGATTTTTAAAGGTTCGAGACACGTGTCATCAGGGCCATGCCTTCTCCACATACTACTGAACCTATAAATACTCCAGTTGGCAGAATGGGAGAGGATGATCTGAATCTTAGGCTTTTTTGGCAGCATCGCCTTTTAGCAGAGACAGAAGACATTTGCTTAAGCATTGGCAGCAGGAGCAATCAGTCCTTTGGCGAAAATACAGTTCTCTCCATTGGTGTTCATTGGCAGTTTTGAGCAGAGACTACCCAAGGCAAAGGGAGCAGATCAAAGATCGAGAGATCGTCTGGTGCGGTTGACAAGATCTATTGATCAGAGACAGTTGATCGATAGACATCCAGGCTTGACCATCCTTGCATCCCATCTTTGGCTTACGAGGTAGACCGAGCTTCATTCTGTACTCCTTGTTGAACA
>MNCI01015499.1:1290360-1340095 GCA_015680685.1 Gnetum montanum
AGTAAGTCCCTGTCTGATCGACAAGACCGTTCAAGGCACCACAGATTCATTTTCTCCAGCACAGCCCTCGCACGGATCTGTGGTTAAGACTGTGTACAGGGATTTTCATTTGGTATTTTCCAGCGACTGACATTTTCTGTCATTACAAGACACATCTAGAACTACCTCTCCACTCTCTATCATCTTCTATAAATTATCTTTTAGGGCTAAGCAAAAATTAGTATCATGGACAAGAAGCTGATGGTAGTGGCAAAATCTATCTAACTTGAAGTATCTAGGGATGGGAGGGTGGGATCCTTAGTGATCTCACATAGGCAATCATTCCTCTTATGAGCATTCTCATATAGTTTCTTATTTTCTAGGTGTTGAGACTATGGAGTCCTAGCCACAAATTTTCCAAGTGTTGAGACTACACTTTTCACTACCTTAGAGCATAGTTAGTCTCCCATGGAGAGCATAGTCAACATGAAGGTCAGTTTTGCAATTTTTTCTAAGTGTCAAGCCAACTGTTGCAAAATTTTCTAAGTGTTGGGACTACGCTCTCCACTACCCTAGAGTGTAGTTAGCCTCTTATGGAGAGCATAGTCAGCATGAAGGCCAAGTTTTTGTATATTTTTTAAGTGTTGAGACTATGCTCTCCACTAGTCTAGAGCGTAGTCAAGTGTAGTCAATTGAAAGTCAATTTTCACAAGTTTTGATAGTGCTGGGACTATGCTTATCCCCAATCACATAAGTAGCCTCTAGTGAAGAGTGTAGTCAGCACATACCCATTTTTTGTAAAATGTTTCTAAGTATGGGACTAAGCTCTTTCCTAGCCTAGAGCATAGTCAGCTAGAACAACCTCCAACAGCCTCCACAATGTAGCACTGGTACTTAGCTTAGCTCTAACTCATGTCTGACAAGCATAGTTAGCAAAATGCATTTTTGTTGCATCCCTTTTTTAGTTCTAATATTGTAGCTACACTTGATCCCACATAAGATAGTGGAGAGTGTAGTCTTCAAAATTACTTTTTTAGGTACCTTGTAGTCCTCTTGGCACACAAATGCACTTGGTAACATAGTCATAGTCTCTCAGTCTTGCAAAGTCTGGTAGAGCACAACAAAGCACAACATCGTTGGCCTCAATGGGGAGTGTAGTTAGGTGAAGGCATAGTTCCAACCCTCCCCTCTGCCATGTGGCAGTCACTCTACATTTTGTGCTAAACCTAACCCTATAAATACCCATATCCTCAACATTTTTAGGGTTGGTAAATTTTTGGTTGGAAAAAATTGAAGCATTGACAAAGTTTGAGGGTTGAATCACTCTTGGCATTGGCAAATATAAGGAGTGCTTGGGAGAGAAGCAAAGGCATATCGGCAAAGTTGAAAACCACCGCAGCTCACTACAGTTCACTTCAACATTGCAACCAATGGTACATCATGGTAGCCAACCCAGTAGGCACAAACACCATGGCAGAACGTTAGTCTTTATGGCTAGACACTCTTGAAACTATTACTATGCTATTCACTGTGCTTGTTGTATACTACATACCTTCTAACCCCTTGTGGAGTTAACTACACTCAACTCCATTTAGGGTGGTGTTTTGTTCTCTCTCTTCATTTCTTTGCATTTTTAGCATTTTACTTACATTTTCTACTATTTTAATGCATAGTCATGTTTGGGTGGTAGTTCCCACATGTCGACATCTTCATTTTTTTGCTGAGGCTCTTAACTATGCTCATCCCCATTGACATCATTAACACCATTAATGCTATTCGCATGCTTAGCACTGTTTCATCTTAACATTACAACTAACCATGATGCACCCTGGTTGCATCCAATAAGTCCTTGTTTAATTAACAAGACTATTTAGGACATCCCATCTCTACCTCCAGTAGGCCCTTATGTGGAGTTAAGGCTAGGACTGTTCATCCATGGACCTCTTGGTGTTTCAGTCACTAACATTTTCAATGTTCATAGTTTTCTAGTGCTAGAAGGAGGGCCAGAACCATTTTCTTTTTTTAGACTCTATTGGTGGTTGTCTTGTGTGCTCTCTATATCACCGTTGCTAGCTTTGGGTCAAAGTAGGCTATGAAACCCCTATGGACCTGCTACATGCATAGTAGTAGCTAGATTCTAGGCTAGTGTAGGCATTGTCTACAAACCAGTTGATGTACATTAGACCTCATAGTTGGTTCCTCTGGAACCCTATGTAGCAACCCACAACACACATTCCCATAGTTAGCCAAATTTTAGGTGCTTTCAGTAGAGAGTGTAGTTAACTCTTAGTGTAGAGAGTGTAGTCAACTCTTAGTGTAGAGAGTGTAGTCACTAGAGTTACCCATTTTTCATAGTCACCAGAGTTAGTCATTTTTGGTAGTTACCAGATTACTCATTTTCTGCAACTAGCAAAGTTAGTCATTTTTCACAATCAGCAAATTCTACAATCCCCTCTTGCAACTTAATCTACACACATGAATCCTAAAACACCTTCAATGTTAGTTCCAAGCACACTCATTGTCTTGCCCATCCAACAAGAAACTAGGATTGACAACCCTGGCAATCTTGCTATGGTAGACCTAAGGCAATCACTTAGGCTATGCGAACAAGACCTAGATTAAACTGCATTAAATGATGAACAATATAACTTTATATGCACAAAGATCCAACTAGGGTTGCCTATATATCACCTAGACATGGAAGAAAAATGAGGCTATGAGCTTATCCACTATAATGGATGGGAGTATATCCCCTCCTCACTTGACCTTATCCTACTCAGGGAACCCTACCATTGGATACTAGCCTAGCTCATTCAAGAAGGTGAGCATGAAGTAGGAATAGACTATGAGGAGCCCCTATAGGGAGAGGAGGAGGAGTTTGAATCTTGTTTCAAACACAAGGATTATTTCCACATCATCATCTAGCAAACAATCCCCAATTTGGCTCTCTCACAATCCTACTTACTTGCCTTCCTTGAGATGGTCGTAGTCCTAGCATCACCTTCCAGGTCAACACTTGTGATAGTGATGCATTAGACATAGCATACACATCATGGTGTAGTACCTCCCTTTAACTTTCCCTTTGTGGCATTATTGTAACTTTCCCAAGCATATTTACCAGCTGCAATCATGTTAGCTCAACCTTACATTCACACAATGCTTTTCTCCTAGCCCCAAATGACTTAGGCATCTTAAATCTTGCCTGTTTTGTTGACACCCTCTGTAGTGGTCCAACCCGCACATGTGTGGCTTGCCCCAGTTACTATGCCTATAGCATAGTTGATGCATCAAGCACCTCATATGGTCCTACAACCTGCAACTAGGTCATGGGCCACACAACCAGCATAGTAGATATCACAACTAGTGTAGCCAGTTGGAGCATCCCAAACCTAGACTAGGCATTTCAATTGATCCAAACCTTGACAGAAGAGGTGAATTGGATGAAGGCCACCTTCTCCGAAATAGTTAAAGTAGTGGACTTCTTCTAGGATGACCCTATAAGTCTTGATGTCCCATTGCTCACTCTACCAACTAGGGTCCCACTACCCCAGTTCACCAAGCAGAATAGTGAAGAGGATTCCAACATGCATCCGGTGATGTTCAGATCTGAGTGTATACTACTACAAGCATGGCCACATGTCATCATAAGCATGTTTACCATGTCATTCATTGGAAAGGTGCTAGATTGGTACTGCACACTATCTAGGGGCTTTATCTTCTCTTTGAAGGATCTTTTGAGCCAGTTTGTACAACTTGAAGCCTGAAACCACTTTGTACCAACTGATGTAGATCAAGCAGGGCCACCTAGATCCCATGAAAAAATTCATCTAACACTAGAGAACCTGATTAAATGAAATACGAGAGCCAATAGCCAAGACACATCTCCTGGCCATCCTTAAGGGTGTAGTCAATGACTTTAAAAAGTCAAAACTATACTACTTGGACCCTTAGTCTCTAAGCCAAGCATTTGCCTAGACCAAGAGCATATAGGATATGGTAGAAGCTAGTAAGGACTTGACCTACATGGCCTACAAAAACTTGCATGAAAGAAAAGATAAGGATAAGGTGAAGCAAAGTGCAACCATGGTAATTTTAGCCAAAAAGGCTAAGGTAGTCAACATGGGGCCTATGGCTAGACCACCCAAAGGCCCAGCTAACAGAAAAGCCACCACCCTTGGCGCCAAGGCCACTAATCCACCTACATCCATAGTTGACAAGAAAAAAGATGGTCAAAGACCCAACTTTGAGCATAAGGATCACTCAAAATACATCCCATTGCCATTGAAGCCATTTGAGTTGCTAGATCAACTACTAAAAGTCAGGCACATCAAATATAAGAAAATATTTGAGGATGCCCATAAAAGGCATGATAGGTATTATGAGCTACTCAAAAATCCTACCTTGGTAGCACCAAATGAGCCCTTTGTCCCAAAGCATTTCAGGCTAGACCAATTCTATCATTACCACTAGTTGTCTAATCATAGCACAAACTTGTGTCTAGCTTTGCAAGATGACTTGCAAAGGATGATCAATAGGGGTGAACTAGTGCTTCAAGATACAAACTTGAGTAGGCTATAAAACCAATCCATGAAGGTCTACAATGATCCTCTAAATGTAAATGATGTTAGCTACATCATAAATGCTCTTAGTGTCAATGATGATTTAGAATCGACACTACAACCATTTGTGGTTATGGTGCCCTCTAGCACTGTAAGGGTCCCTTGGCCCCCATGGATTTGAAGCCCCCTTTTGTTGTCAAAGTGCCATCTCAAGCACCCAAAATGTCCTTTGTGGTTAGGGTCCCACCCATTGTTGCATCAACAACCGCTTAGTCGTTGTTCATGATCAGGGCATCATAACGTGCTATCCCCTCACCTACTCGAAGCCTGATGATGGCCAATGCATGGATCCCTTGCCCATCTAAGGGCCAGTCTTGCTAACATTGTAAGAAAATCCTCTAGGTGGCAACCTAGGAGACCTAGTGAGAATATTGTAGACCAGATGATTAGACAACATCAAGACCAAAGAGTGCTTGGTTCATCAAAACTAGTCCCTATATCTATGATCCCCATGGCCAAAACAACTAAGGAGGCCACGACCAGAAAATTGCAACCAAGCACTAAGGCTCCTACACAGGCCAAGCCAACAAATCCCAAGTTGCTTCCCTATGAAATCCATCTCTTAGGATGCATGGAGGAAGTTAAGGCCAATAAGAACATCATTGATGGCAACAAATTCATAGATGCATTAGCTCAAGTTAAGTAAGCACTCAAATAGAAAAACACAACATTGAGCCTATACAACTTAATCATGATGTCATTTGCCCACTATGAGGTACTAGTGCAGATGTTGAACTCCATTTATATTATAGAGGACATCCTTGCAAATGAGAACTCCATACATGTAGTGATGAGGCAATTAAGGTCAACCCTAAGAAGGGTAAGGGCATAACAGCCCACATGTGCATAATAGCCCATATGTTTATCACCATATGTGTTGGGAAATGCAAGATTTGGAGGGTGCACATCAATGACAAGGTGGCAACAAATGTAATACCATACATAGTTGTTGACAAACTAGGCCTTGTGGATCAAATCAAGGCAACAAGAACCACATGTTTAAAAACCTTCAATGGGTCGTGCATCATTGTTAGGGATATTATAATCATAGCTTTCATAGTAGGGGAGCAATTCCCCATCATTGTTGAACTTATTGTTATAGAGGAGATGCCAAGATTTAACTTGATATTAGGCAGACCTTGGTTAGCCTAGTTATAGGTCGTCTCCTTTCCAATTCATCAGGAAATCAACCTTTCATATGTAGGTGATGAAGTTATCATCCATGGTGATAATGTCATCCATCTGGCTATCAACAACATAGATATGGAGCAAGGGTCAGAGGTAAAATTTCATAATGATGCTCCTATGGTAGATAATGAAACATGTGAGGCTAACACACCCAAAGAGGTGGTAGAAACCACTGACCTTTTGAAGGATGCCCTATGGGTAGAATTGCGTTTCAAAATAGCGAGCGAGGATCAAGTAGACTATCAAATAATGCAATCTAGGCCTTACATGCCCCCTAATCCACACTGGGCTTGGAAGAAATTGCGTGACTAAGGTACCCCCTTAGTCTAAAAGCATACTAGGAGCTTGCCTGCTATTCACTTCCATGCACCCTACATCCTACTTTCCACTTATGTTGCATTAATACTGTAGCATATTATTTGTATTTAGTTTGATTGCTCAGCTTACCATTTGCATTACCTACATAGTTGATAACCTAGTTTACATTTTCATTATTGTTGCTTTAATACATTTGCTTTCATGCATAAAAAACATTAAAATGCATTAAAACCATAAAAGCTAAAATTACAAAAATAAGAGGTAGCAATAGGCAGCCTACCATGGCCTTAAATAGGCAACGTGTAGCCCAGAATGACTTAAGACTACCATCCTCATTCCCCTCACAGTGGTTCTAAATGGCCTTAAAACTAGCACACGAGGCTCTAAATGACATTAAACTATCGCTACCGCCTAGAACAGCCTTAAACTAGTAGCATTGTAGCCCTCCCACTATGTTCTTAAATTAGCGTGGGGCCTATCAAGGCTTTAGACTAAAAAAAGCATAATCACCATGGCCTGCAATGGCCTAGTAACACCATCATAAGTATAATTCACCACATTAGAACATAAGCATAGCAAATGACCATAAAAACATTTACACACTACACATAACAAATACATTCACTAGATGTCATATGAATATCAATACATAGCATGAACAACATCATGTGGCAAAAATATAGCAAAAATGCCTAATAGTGAGGATACATTTGGTCATGCTCAACCGATGGTGCTACGTGGGGGTGAAAATTCTTCTTCTTGCATTGTGTCGTTAGGGCCTGCAGCACCTGCCACCATAACCATAGCAAAAATGTGTAATTAGTAAGCAAACATATACTATACAAGCTAACTCAAAACATGAAAAAGCAAAAGAAAAAAAAAGACTAACCTGAGAGGGTCTCACATCACTAAGTTCTAGAGGTAACTTTCCAAGGCCAACCTCTAAGCACGAAAGGATCTTAGCCTTAGAAAGTTGCATCCAGTCCTCCTAGCCAAATTCAATAACCATAAAGGTCTTGCCTTTGTCCATGGTGGTCTATGTGGGTGGCTTTATTAAAAAGGTAGCAAAAGAGACCTCTTCGAAAGGGCTGATAATTTGTCTCTTAAGAGAGTTGCTCACGACTATACTCCACATGAATAAGTCATATTCTTACCTCCTGCCAATCACCTTAAGAAACATCTCAAGGCAGTGGTGTTTGGTAGACTCCTTGTACCATCACAAGTATGTGTTGCACTCTTACTTATATTGGTGCTTATGATTCTTTTGCACATATCCCCATTGATAGACCTTCATGTTGTAGTTCTTCCAATCTTGGTTATTTTGGATGAGCAAGTTCATTTGTGGCCACTTCTTTATCAACTCCCATGTGGTCTCATTTTTACCTATGAGAGATATCCAATATCAAGCATACTTGATCTCATAGGTATGCCATGTGTTGTCTCCTTGTGATCTAGCCATTATGAAATCATATTTGGATTGAAGATCTTTAACCTTCTCATCTTGGTTAGCCATCATCTTTTGTAGTTTGTGCATGCATTTCCACAAGTGCTCATTCGAGCACCTACAAACCTATAACACCTTCACATAGGAAAGTACACACTTGTTCAATCTCTCATACATGTGACGAAGCACCTGATCATCTTTAGGAGGGAGGTTAGGGAGGGCATGCACCTTGGCCATCTTGCTTAGATCACATCATAACTTAGGAGCTATAGGCATGTAATAATTGATCAATCTTAGCCAGAACTAACCATTTAAGTAGTAAACAAGTTAACATAAGGTAGAACAACATTGCACACATATTGAGCTTGAGACTCGCTTGTTGCAAGAGATCCACCATGTCCTTAATGATGCCTTCTATGAAGGAAAATTTATTAGGCATATCTACCCATAGCTCCATGTGGTAGGTAGATGTGGGACTATTGGTGGGGACATCTGATGTTATAACACAACCATGCAATTAGAGTATAACTAAATAACTAAAGATACCAGCGTAAACAAGCAAGGACATATGACAATCCAAGTAGATTACCTAGTAAGCCCTTATGCATGAGTGCAGGGGCTCACCTAGCTGCACACCATTGAACAAGTTGTCAAAGTCACCCCCATCAAGGTGGAGCAACCCATGTTCCTCCAAATTCTAAAGATTCTTTGCTGCCTCATGAAGCTCATCCCTATGAGTTACCTAATCCTTAGCTTGAGGAGGCACTTCTTCTGCTACTGCCTTGGTTGCTACTCTTGCAACCCTCTATTTTGTTTCTGTGACTAACACATATACATACATAGCACATTAGTACATATATGCATGTCATCAGCTAGCTAATAGTATAGCATAAAAGAAAGATATAAAAATAAAATATGCATCTAAGAAGTCACACATACTAACTTACAACATCTACATGTAAGATTTGAAGCTTGATGCAGATCCTCTTATTGCTTGGCTTCCTAAGCTTAGGGGTGGCCTTGTCTATAGGATGCAACCTCTTGATCTTGGCCTTAGATTGTCCCATCGTCTCTACTCTATAGTGATCCATCTTACTGACATCCTCGATGCCAACTAGAGGACCCTCAATTGTATTGTCACATGAATAATGCGACTGCCCCACAAGCCCCTTGGTCATTATGGATGATGACTCATCGATCCCCTCTAGGGGGTCCTACACACATGTGGTTAAGAACATGTGCTTGATCCACAGCTTGGATAGCTAGTCACAGTCTTGCACCACCCATCACCCATCATCGTGCATAGCCAAAAGCTCCACAAACCTTCACAGGTATCTTGCAAAAAGTGAGAAGTGGACATGGAACCTTACCTAGAGGTTGAATTGTAGCCTAGAAATCTCTACATGTAGGCTGATGGCTATGTATGTAGCCCAGTTGAGCCTTGTACTTTCTAGTAGCACCTCCTTCATCATCCATGCTTGTTCCAACACAAGGATATTCCCTTGGAATAACAACTTTGAAAAGGCACAAGCACAGAATAGAGGGTAGAGCTTCCACATCTTAGGCATTAGCACATCCTTAATTGGTATGCCCTTGTGAGGTTAAGTGGCCTGCAACTAGTCCTTAATCTTCCCTCTACGATCCACCTCCCTGCTAGCCTTATCAACAATCATCAAGCCATCAGTAGGGATGCCAAAGAGGTAAGCAAAGAAGGCCTCACTGAGGTCTAGCACTACTGTCATGAAACACACTTGAGTGGCAAACTGCCTATCATTACTACTGAAGGAGTTATTAATGGTAATCATTTCAACCACCAGGATACTCAAGCTAAGGGCTAGAATAGGTCTATCAGCCCTACATGTGTGACCTGAGCCATTAGTGCATCTAATGCTTTGTGGCATAAGTAGTGTTGCACACCCTCCACATTGCCATATTTCATGATGAGGGTGGCCTCTATGTAGCCCATGGTAATTACTATTACCTTAGCTTAGATGACCACCACTGTAAAAAAAATGCAAAAAAATGTTAGCATCATGCAAATAAGGTGAACTGAAAAGCATACATGAGCTAGCACATGAGCCAAAACATGGATATGTACATCATACAAAGGGGGTGTGAGACTGGGGTGGTGCTGCAAGCATCTCCTCGATGTTAATCTCACCAATAGCCCACTCCTCATCCAACCAACCATGGGTCGAGAGGGGTAAGCCTCCAGATTGGGCCCCACTTGCTTAATCATGGCTACCCTAACATTCGTGCTAGATGAGAACACCTCCAAGGTAGTGCGAGTCAAGGTGAGAGCATCCACCTCATCAAATTTGAACTTGACATTAATTGTAAGTTATTAGCAATTTAGTATGAGCTAGTTGTGAAGAAACATAATGAAAGCCAAGCACTTACCCTTTGGCATAGTAGATAGTCCCAAGTGGGTTTTGGAATAGGGTATGCACCTGCAGCGCAATAAAAAGGATGTTACTCTTGTTATAACAAGAAAATGTCATCATGTGTCATACCATGGATAGCTATCGAGCACTCCTAGGGCCTCTACTCGAACTACCTACCCCATCATCACTAGTAGTGGGCTCATCTAAGATGAATTTCAGGATGCCCTAGTTAGTAATGTTTCGATGATAGTGCTAGTAGCCTCCATCAACTACTGAAATACGTATTCTAGGAACTCACAAGCCCTTGGTTGGAACCACATTGCTTGATGACCCACTGGCATATCTAGCACATGCATGTTAGGTATGGACTCACTCATGTAACATAAGATGCCCATGAGCTCAACTATGATCAAAATAGGCTTCAAAAACACCCTGCAACCACCAAGTAATAAGCAAAGTGTTAGTATATGTACATAGATGCAAATTTTGACATGAAATTATTAAGATAAGTTAGCAAAATTAACACAATACAACACAAACTAGAAATTTTTTTTAATTTTGGCAATACACTCTAGGGCCTTGTGGGGATAGGATGTCAACCAATCCATTTGATGTGCCTGGTACTCACTAGGGTACAACACGTTTTTATGAGCTTAGCCCTACATTTTGTAGGTTTAACATCATGCATAGTTTACAAAATTTTGGTGAAATGTTTTCTAACTCTAGACTACCTCAATGGAGAGCATAGTCTAGAAATTATGAAATTTTTTCTAACTCTAAACTGTCTTAGTGGAGAGTGTAGTCCAAAAATTGCAAAAGTTTTCTTCCTAACTCTAGGCTACCTTAGTAGAGAGTGTAGTCCTGAAAACTATGAAATTTTGATCAACTTTGAGGCTACCCTAACTGCGCTTTGTAGAGAGCATAGTCCCAAAAAATGGACTTTTGGGGCAGACATTTCGACAAACACTTGGTGGTAACTATGCTTCCAAGAAGTGGGAAGCATAGTCTTCATCATAGTAGTGGAGAGCGTACTCTCCATGACTATCACACTTGCCACCCTCCATGCCTGCCATGCTTGTCACCTTATTGCATGTAGCACCTACTACGCTACCACATCCATCCTACCTATTGAGTACTATCTTCTCCCTCTCTTCCATCATTGTCACCTTGAGCCTCTAAAAGAATTCAGAAAAAAAGGAAGAGGGAATGAAAAGAAAACTTAAAAATAGAAAAAATGTAGAGATGAATTGATACTACATCATTCCCTAGCCACCACTAAAACTTTGGTGCCTCTTGCGGTCACATTGGGGCATGTGACTCATGGGAACCAAACCCATAGTGCCTGCCCTCACCCCCAAAGCCCCTACCCACAAACCCTATACACATGCATCCCAAAACCCCCATAATGAAATCTTCCCTTGTTGCCATGCCAAAAAAGAAAGTAAAAAAATGCAATAACAACCACAGCAGAGCAGGTTCCCAAAACCCTGCAACCCCAAAACCTCGTGCATAGCCCTTATAGCCACACTGCATCACTTAGTGGTAGCCATTATCTTTGTGGCTACACTACAAAATGCAATACAACCCTTCCCTTATTCCATGCATAGAAAAAAATAGACCCAACCATTCCTACCATCATGCCCTCCCTACTGCTACACTACGCTAAAATGGTGCATAGCGGTGGCAACCACCACCATGGAAAGGTGCACAAGAGAAAACATTCCCAAACCTTCACCCTAGAAAAAATGACAAATATGAATGAAAAATAAGGGAAAAGAGGATAGCGTAGTCAGTGTACCTGGTTGACATTGATGGCCTCCTCTCCTCTACATGTGCTTGTAGCAGGTAGCCTAGTGCTCTCTTCTCATCGATGATGTTTGCTAGGCCTAGGTGTAGGCATCCACTCTAGCATGTCATTGCCCTAACTATGCTCTCCACTAGTAGTAGTGCAATGGTAATGGCAATACTACGCTCTAGTTGGCATAGTCAAAAGCAAAAAAATAATAGCTTACCCATGGTGAAAATGTGCCTATATACCCTCCCAGGATCATTTAATATCCCACCAACCTAGAACTATGCTCCACACTGAATGCCTATTGGAGAGTGTAGTTGGGTGAGAGCGTAGTCTGGTAAGAGTGTAGTCACCCATACTTAGCCTAAAATTTTAATTTTTCATTACCTTGTAAATGCCTAAGCCAATTCCACTCCCCAAGCATGCTTGACCTTCCCTAGAATGGCATGTTTGGTGCACCTATAGCTTGCCAAGGCCTAAAATAGGCACACACATGTTTACCTTCCTTAATAGCCTACATGCATACTTAGGCAAATTTCATTGCATTGAATTTTCTTCATTTGCACATATTCACTTTGCTAAACCAAGTGCCACTTAACGTTTTTTTGGTTCATTTTGTAGGAAGGTGACATGGCTATGTAGGAGAAGATCTTCTGACCTTTGATCCTCATGGACTTATGGTGATATTAAGTGATGCATTAACCCTCATTGCTTAGACCTTAAGCCTATGACCTACAATGAGTACATAGCATTCGTAGAGGCACCACTAGATTGGCCTGGCCATCTAGTTAAGGCTCTTAACCTAGAGGTAGGGAACATCACAAAGGATCCTCTTATTGAGATCCCTATGGCTACACCTAATGGCAAGGAAAAAACACTAAAACTAAGCTCCTTGCTAGAGCCCTAGCATACCTAAGGCATCGCTAGGGTGCTTAATGATAACATCAAGGTATTTGCTTGTTCATATGAGGGCATGATGGGCCTAGATCCTTGGCTAGTCTAGCATAACACCATCCTCAATCCTTGCATTAAACCAACTAAACAAAAAGTATGCAAGGTTAGACCCCTAGCCAATCTTAAAAAGTTATGAGGGTTGTAAGATAGGTTGCAATTCATACGTAGGTTTATCGCCTAGTTAACTGATAAGTTACAGCTAATGCAACATCTACTCAAGAAAGGAGGCCACTTCAAGTGGATTGCTTAGTGTCAACAACCATTTGATAACCTTAAGCAAGAGTTGGCACAACTGCCTATGGTTTACCCTCTGCAAGAAGATAAACCCTTTTACATCCACCTTGCCACTTTTGACATGTTCATTGCTTCCTTGCTTTGTCAAAAGTTAGATGATGGCATAGAGGTCCCAGTTTACTACTTGAGCCGCACATTAGTAGCCCATCAAGTGAAATAAAATGATGTGCAAAAGCATTGCCTTGCCTTACTCTTCTCATTAAAGAAGTGGAGGCACTATCTTTTTTTTAGTCAAGTTAATATCATTTGCAAAAACAACATACTTTGTGCTATAACAACAAATATCTACGAAAGTAGTCACATCATGTGGTGGAAAGTAATAATAGTGGAGTTTGACGTACACTACATCATGTAGGCCTCAACAAAAGGTCAATCTATAGCTGCAAAACTCATGAAGTCACTTGTAAACAATCAAGCAACCATAGACCCTAAGTTCTTGGATGAGCATGTTAGTAGCATTAGCCAAGTGCCCAACAACTATGAGGCACTTTTGCATTTTGATGGAGCTTTAACCTTCCAAGAAGGTAACGTCACTGCAATTAGCACATTTCCGTCCAAGGAGATTTGACCCTTTGCATATCATTTCACATTTTCTTGCACTAACAACATGGTGGAGTATGAGGGTCTTCTCCGAGGTATCATTGCAGCACACAACCTAGGGATCCAACCCATAACAATCTAAGATGACTCATAATTAGTGAAAAATTAGGTGACAAAGGTTTACGATTGTAAGGCCCAACATT
The DNA here is from genome assembly GCA_015680685.1 of Gnetum montanum. Lineage (NCBI taxonomy): Eukaryota > Viridiplantae > Streptophyta > Gnetopsida > Gnetales > Gnetaceae > Gnetum > Gnetum montanum. The sequence goes on from MNCI01015499.1 coordinate 1,304,076, forward strand.
TATAGCCTTACTGTGACATGGAAAAGTGCTTGCTTGAACACTTTGCAACTACTGATGTCCAACATATTTCCCAAAATGAAAATTCCATACTTGATGCACTAGCAATGTTAGCTCTTAGCATTACACCTAGCATGTTCGACATGTTGTTCACCTTGGTGGTAGATTGCACTGCACCTATCATGAAAATCATTGATGTTGTATCCATATTCATAATTAGCACACCCCATGCAGGAGAGTGGTATGATGACATCAAGGTAGTGTGCAAATGTTCATGGTAGTATGTCATCATGGGCGATAACATGTTATGTCGCAGGTCCTATGATGGAATACTACTAAACTGTGTAAGCAACAATGAAGCAAAAATAATCGTTGAACAAGTCCACAAGGGGCTGTGTGGAGGCCACATAGCACCTAGGGCAATGGAAGAAAGAATCAAATGGTTATGCTATTATTGCCATTACATGGAGCACAATTACATCTTGAAGGTCAAAACATGCAATACTTGTCAATGGCATGACAACCTAATGCATGTGTCACCAACTAAATTTCATACAACAAAAATCACATGGTCATTCCAACGTTGGGGCTTGGACATCATTGGACCCATAATTCCCAAGTCCTCCATAGGGCATAGCTGCATAATAACCACAATTGAGTATTTCACCAAATGGATTAAGGCTATTCCCCTTAGGAAGAAAACATCACCATAGGTTTCCAAATTCGTGTTAGATAACATAGTAACCTGTTATGGCTTACTCATGATCATAGTGACAGATAATGGGTCGTAGTTTAGTATTGCCAAAAATAAAGCCTTTTGTGAGCGCTTTGACATCAAGCATTCCTTTTCGTTGTCATAATACTCTTAGGAAAATGGCAAAGCAAAGGCCATTAACAAAGTCATCATCAAACTTTTCAAGAAAATGCTAAGCAATAACAAATGACAATGGCATGAGCAACTAGTCTATGCACTCTATTCCTACCACACAACACACCGAACAGGGACAGGTAAGACACCTTATAGCCTTGTTTATGAGTTTAAAGCAATTTTGCCACTTGAATTGTAGGTTCCATCACTCTAGGTGATCCTCTAAGAGTTCATTGATGAAGCTTAGAATAACAAGTTAAGAACTATAGACCTCGACTCAATAGAGGAGGAGCACATGCATATGCTTGATTACATTGAATAGCACCAAGAAAATCAATGGAAAAAGCATTGTCACAACTGGCATCAGTGCTCTATCAAGAAAGGGAACCTAGTCCTCAAGGCCATTCACAAACCCATAGATAAATTCTTAGCTAATTGGGAATGACCTTTCTTGGTCACTAAGGCCTATGATAAGAGAGCATTCAAGCTTGCTGATTAAGATGGAAATGAGTTTGCCAATCTAGTGAACCATGCATATGTGAAGTTGTATTACATCTAGCATGAAACATTGCACATTAATCAAGTAAGGTAAACACTCATCCACTATAATGTTAAATTGGCACCCAAACCTTTCATTTGTTATGATGCTACATTGGCATAGCTCATCTGCTATGATGTTAAATTAGCACAACTCATTTGTTATGATGCTAAACTGGCATATCTCATTTGCTATGACATTAAATTGGCACATCACATTTCTACAATGCTAAAATAGCATACAACAGTTTGTTGGGACTATAAACTAGCATACCACAGTTTGCCAGGATCTTAAATTGGGTTCATGGCCTACTAGGACCTTAAATTAGTAGGGCTACAGTATCTTAAACTAGGTTTTCAGTTAGTCACACATGATTCTACAAGCGAGCAAGCAAGTATAACTCTAACTCCCCCCTTTTCCCCCTATTTCCTACATTAAGTAAGTGGGCATACTATAGTCTTAGAATGGAGCACTTTCAACTAGTGCGACCTTTGGAGCACTTGCATCATCATCACCTCCCAGCCATTTCACTAGCTTTTGAGCACTTGCAACTAGTGTGGCCTTTGGAGCACTAGTAGCATCTTCACCCTTGACATTTTATTTGCATTGTGTGTTGTGTGTTTTTCTTGTCTTCTCGAATTTGTGTTTGTAGGATGAAGACTTGGGTGGTTATGCAAAGATGCATCTCATTGTAGTAGCAAGTCATCGCATCACTCTGCTGTGCATGATTGGACTAGCTAAGCCTCTCAAGAGTGCACATCCCTATTCTCCATTATAGCCTACCAACATCCACCCCTATGTCCTAATACTCTTTCATTTCCCTATATAGCCAAGATTGTAAACTCCTTTGACATTCACTTACTGTGATTACATGGCATCCTCTTCAAGTCAAATTGTAGAATCCAAGGTAGATGTAGCATAAGCCATCCCATGGAAAACCTCTGTTGGCTAGTCAAAGCCCAGATGAATGTAACATAAGTCATCTCAAGGAGGAAACACCTATCCTATAGATGCAATGTGGTTTTGCAAACATCAAAGCAAAGCCCATTTGGTGGCATGTAGCCCACATGATTAAAAGCACCTCGTAGTAAGCATTTAGCAATGTGTAGAGCCCAAAGCAGGTTTGCCTCCTAGTAAAAAAATGGCGAGAGCATGTCGCCAAACAACCCAATAGTGCTACAACTTTGCAACTAGTTTAGCCTAGAATCCACACTAATTATCTCATGAGCACTCCTACAAGAGATCAATGCTTTCAAGGGCAAGCCAGTCTAGTGCCATGATCACCATCAGTTACATTGTCTCTACATCCTACATTGTAACACCCTATTTACACCTCATCTCCTTTTTGTTCTTTTTTTTAGCACATTACCTACATCTTTTATTTTCAACCTACTATTATCCACAACACTCTTGAGAACAGTGCTACAACATCCAACTAAGTACTGAAGAGCAATGTTGGTGCCAGGTCTACTATGGTGTTTTGCTGTTCTTTGTCAACATCTCTTGGGCCATCCCTCTAGACATCAACAAAGAGGGACCAATGAAACACCACCAAATTTGGACTATAGAGTCCTAGCCACAAATTTTCTAAGTGTTGAAACTATGCTCTTCACTACCCCAGAGTGTAGTCAGCCTCTTGTGGAGAGCGTAGTCAACATGAAAGCTAGTTTTGCAATTTTTTCTAAGTGTCAAACCAGCAGTTTCAAAGTTTTCTAAGTGCTGGGACTATGCTCTCCACTACCCCAAAGTGTAGTTAACCTCTCATGGAGGGCATAGTTAGCATGAAGGCCCAGTTTTAATAGATTTTTTTCTAAGTGCTGAGACTATGCTTTCCACTAGCCTAAAGTGTAGTCAAGCATAGTTAATTGGAAGCCAGTTTCCACAAGTTTTAAAAAATGTTGGGACTATGCTCATCCCTAGTTTGGAGTGTAATCAACCTTTAGTGAAGAGCGTAGTTAACACATAGCCATTTTTTGCAAAATTTTTCTAAGTATGGGACTATGCTTTCCCCCAGCCCAGAGCGTAGTAAAGTGTAGTTTGCTAGAACAACCTCCAACAACCTCCATAATGTAGCACCAGCACTTAGCTTAGCTCCAACTCACCTTTGGCAAGTGTAGTTAGCAAAATGCATTTTTTTGTATCCCTTTTTTTGGCCCCAAAATTGTAACTATGCTTGACCCCACACAAGACAATGGAGAGTGTAGTCCTAGAGCGTAGTCTTCAAAATTACTTTTTTTAGGTACTTTATGATCCTCTCGGCACACACATGCACTTGGAAGTGTAGTCACAGTCTCTTAATCTTTTAGAGTTTGAAAAAGCACAACAAAGCATAACATCGCTAGCCTCAATGGGGAGCATAGTTGGGTGATGGCGTAGTTCCAACTATCCCCTATACCACATGGCAGTCACTTCACATTTCATGCTAAACCTAATCCTATAAATGCCCCCGCCCTCAATGTTTTTAGTGTTGGCAAATATTGGGTTGGAAAAAATTAAAGCATTCACAAAGTTTAAGGGTCAACTCACTCTTGGCATTGGCAAATCTAAGGAGCACTTGGAAGAGAAGCAAAGGCATATCGACAAAGTTGCAAACCACTGTAGCTCATTGTAGTTGACCTAAACACCATAGTGATATGCATAAACACCATGATGGAATGTTAGTCCTCAAAACTAGATACTTATGAGACTATGACTACATTTTCCACTACACCTATTGTACACTGTGTACCTTCTAACCCCTTCTGGAGTTAACTATGCTCAACCCCATTTGGTGTAGTGTTTCATTCTCTCTTTCCATTTCTTTATATTTTCAACATTTTACTTGCATTTTCTACTATTTTAATGCATAATTGCATCTAGATGATAGTCCCTACATGTTCACATCTTCATTTTTTTCACCGAGACTCTTGACTACACTCATCCCCACTGATACCATTAATGCCATTTTCACACTTAGCACCATTTCACCTTAGCATTGTAGCTAACCATGCTACACCCTAGTTGCATCTAGTAAGTCCCTATTTGATCAACAAGATTGTTTAGGTTTCCCCATCTCCACCTCCAACAGGCCCTCATGCAGACTCAAGGTTAGGAATGTGTGCTTGTGGACCTCTCGATGTTCTAGCTATTGATGTTTTTGATCACCACAAATACAACCATTCTTAAGCAACTGATTGAGGAGCTTAGATGGTTTCATGGGTAGCTTGGTATACTTGGACATGTCTTTTCATTCAAAATTGGGCTTTTGAGGATTGGACATAAAAGAATTGGATGTTAATGACTGAGAAGTAGTGGTTGTAGCCTTAGGTTATGTGGTTTTTGACCATTGTGGCCATGGCTACATGTGCTTCTTTATCCTTATTCCTATTCCATCTCATGTGTTGATTCTTATGGGTTATGTAGGTGAGGTTGTTACTAGCTTTTGCTATTTCTTCTATGTTCTTGACTTGGGAACCAACTGGACTGAGTGACTAGGAATCTAGATAATAAAGTTGGGATTTGATAAAATCATTAACCATCCCATTCAAAATGGCCAAAAGATGTCTTTGAAAGATGAATTTAGGTAGTTCATTAAGTGTAGTGTTCCATATTTATATGAACTTTTGGATAAGTTTAAGGAGCCCCTACCTCACTTTCATGAGCTAGTCTAAAGTTGTGTTAGGCTTCAAGTTGTACTTGAAGTAGTTAACAAATTGATTTATCAAGTCATCTAAAGAGGAAATAAATCTTCTAGGTAGTGCCTGATCCTAGTCAAGAGTTTTCCTATAAAAGACATGGAAAAGCCATGCAATACAATGTGGGGATAAGACTATAGTAATAAGGACTCTAAGAAAAAGATAATTAGATGGTCATTGGGATCACTCTCACCATTGTACTCCATGAAGTGAGGGATAGGAACACTTGTAGGAAGAATTGTTTGCAAGATGTTGGGCCTAATGGGATCATCTTGGTAAAAGTCCATGACCTTTACTATCTAGTTGGTGCTTGCCTCAAGCTTCTTTAGTTTATTAGTGATGCTTTGGAATAGTTGAAAAGCTTAATGTAGGCTTTGAGATGCACTCGTAGGTGGTATGAGTTCCATGACTAGCTGTACTAGTGGTTGAATGGCTTCAGGTCTTGTAATGGGCTATGGCATTGGTTGGAAATGCCTTGTAGCCATTACTATAGGAGGGTTGAAGTGGGAAAATGATGTTTGGATTTTGATTTTTAGGATAAATGGAAGAAAGAACACAAAGGAAGTTTGTAAGATTTGAGGTCTTGAAGAAGGGCTTGTTGGGATGAGAAATTAAGGAGGGAGGGGTGGGGGGCCATGGATGGAATAGTGTATGGTGACCACATGGAACAAGGTTGAGTCACAAATGTAAGAGATGTAAATAAGAAGGAGACTTGGGAAACCAATTGGAAGTTTCACTCGAGGATGTGGTAGGTGTTACCTATGTATTATATAAATGGTTAACCATAAAGTCAGGGATGGATGATTATAAGTTTTCCTCCACTTGGGCAATCTTTTCATAATAAACTCTAAATTCCTCTTTATCATCTCAATTGCACTCTAGGCTAGACTCTTTGCTTGCCATAATTTCCTCATTGTCATCTACTAGCTAGGCTAACATGTTGATGTAAGCTTTAGAGAGATCTATTCTATCATACAAGGAAGGAATATATTCTTTTCTCTTTTTGCAGAGAACTTCAAAGTTATGCTTAGAGTCTAAATCCTTATGTGGGATGTGATGAACACCTTGGATCTTTGTGTAGATAAAGTTATAATACTCTTAGGTTAAAGTAGCATGAACAAGATCAGATTCTACATGCCTAAGGGACTATCTATGTTCCATCATAATCAGGTCCTTAGGATCATAGATGGAGGTAGATTGTTGGTTAGTGGACATGGAAACAATGTCATGCAGTAAAATGGTTGATGAAAAAGGCATAAAAAGTATGAGACCAATTAATTTTTTCAAGGTGATACAGGTTTTCAAGGTTTTAAATGTCTTGAACAAGCTATAATCTTGTAGCATCTAAGGCTATAGCATATGAGAGTTACAACATGTAAAGATATAGCATGTGGGAGTTTGAAAGTTTAGAGCTATAGCATGCAAAGCTATAGCTTGTGGAGCTATATTGTGTGAGATAACTTATACTAAAATGTAAGTGCAAGAATAGGGAAAATAGTATATACTATAATTGTAACAATAATAGATTTTTTTAAAAAATTTCTAGCATATTTAGAAAGCTAAGAAAAATGTAAACAAGATTTAGCATATGAAGAAAAAGGAAAATTGCAAACTACAAATAGGGAAATAAAGGAAGTAGTTCGCATTGCAATTGCAAAGACAACGCAAGGGATTGAAGTAGCATTGTGAATTGCAATTACATATATTAATTTTTTAACTACAAAGTGTAGGAAACAAGAACAACACTACACACTACAACTACGAACACAATAATAAAAATATTTTTGTAAATAAACTAGCTATGATGTTACATGTTAGGATTTTGGGAAAACCAAAAATAAAGGATATCATTGCATATTGGTTTTTATGGCTGAGAAGTTAGGTTGAGGTCCTTCTTTTAGCATTAGAAACTATAATGATAGAAAAATTTGATGCTAGAAAACCAAAAACTTCCATTTGGAATAGTTTTACTTTAAGATCCATGGGTCTTAGAAGGATCCGGAGCATCTTAAACGATCTTGTCAATTGCCTAAGGACTTTAAAAGTCTGTTACTAGATATGCTAATGAAAAATGTCAAAAAACTTGCAAATAAGGTTTTCAACATTAAACCAAGAAACAAAGAGGAAAAATACATGAAAAATTATGGCTATAACAAACATTGCAAACTTTATAATAAATAATGTAAAAAGAATGTTTTTTGGAACAAAGGTTTAGATGGTATAAATTGTTGGTTTTAAAAGCTTGCAAATATAAGATATATCTGATTAGAAATGGTGTAGGATGTAGGATGTGGTTTTCACTTAGATCTACACTCATATTTTTCTTAATATGTACCATAATCAATGCTACTCTAAGATCTACACTGAGAAAGGGCTACAAAAGGCTATAAGATGCTCTAGTTTATCGCTAAAAGGATTTTTCACTATAAGTGATATTTTTGCAAATTATGCTGAAAAATTTGCCAAAAAGATCCCAAAAAATGATGCTTGATTTGGTATAAATAGGCCTTAGATTTTCTATGCTGGTGTTCGTTATAGTTTCATACACTCATTGGAGTGTTACAAGGTGTTTTGGGCCAAAGTACAACATATGAGTCAAATACCCAAGTTCCACATGTTGCCCCACACACTGCCAGATGGGGATACGTAGCATGTGAGACAAAAAGCTAGTTTTCTTGGTATATACCACTTATCTCCATGGCCTAGACTATAGAGTGTGGGCAATTTTAGTTCCACACATTGCCACAACATGTTGGATTGGCTCTCCCAGCGTGTGAGGCTAAAAAAGCTAGTTTTGGTAATGTTTTTAGAATTATTGGCCTTCATACAATGCCATAAATGAAACTCATAGCATGTGACCTATAAATTTCATTTTTTGACATTAAAAATAGCTCAAAAATTTGTCAAAACAAGGCCACATGGTAGGATTTTTTATGGGAAAATAAGGCATTGTTTATGAATTCCCCTTAAATTAACATGTAGATTCCAGTTATCAAGCTTCTTGTTGGCCACATTAAATTTTCTTGAGGTGTTTCAGAGATCACATTCTCTTATGTTCCATCATAAATAAGAACATTTAAGAAATAACCATCAACATTGCAATGAGTTCTAAAGAAGCTCTTCCTTATAACATCTTTATTAGCATTCATATGATTAATAAAAAGTACATGTATTCAACTTAATTTTCTCCATTATGTGCAAAGGTTTAGTTTCACATACCTTTTTTTAGGTCTCATAGTACTTGCATAGTCTAAGGTAAAGTGATAGATAAGAGTGAGAGCACTTGAGAGAGAGAGAGAGAGAGAGAGCAGTCTATGGGATATGAAGGGTCTTTTTTGAGTGTTCTCTTATCTTNTCTATGGGATATGAAGGGTATTTTTTGAGTGTTCTCTTATCTTGAGCATGAATGCTCAAAGTGTGAGAAAAATTGATGAATTAAAAGGGGACATGTGTGGCCTCTAAGATCCTTTAGAGACTTGAGTTAAGATTTACTCATTGATGGTGTATTGCTTTATTTGAGCTTGATTAATAGAGGAAAATTTTCTCCATTTCTTTATGGTCATTTTTGCTAATCTAATTTTTCTTGAAAAAGGGTAGAATTGGGTCCTTGAGGTAGATTTGTATCAAAGCTCAAATAACTTCTCACAATCATCTAACAAAACAAAAGATACATCTTTTTTTATAACCTCTACAAATGGCTTTGTAATCTTTGAGAAATTTTTAATGAAACATCTATAGTACCTTGTGTGTCTAAAGAATGACCTAATATCCCTTACTATTTAAGGTCTATAAGTGATTCATTAAATTAATTTGATCTTTTTAGGATCAGTCTTGATTCATTTTTCTAATATCTTGTGCCTAAGAATAATGTCTTTCTAGACCATGTGGTGACTTTTTTGCTAATTAGATCTCAAGTTTGTCTTCATGAACCTCTTTAATACTTAATTTAGATTAACTAGTGTCTATTAAAATTCTAAACCATAGGTGGAGAAGTAATTCATAAAGACTTCAATACCAGTATTGATTTTCTTGGGAAATATCTAAGGAGAACAAACATGAGAATTCACCTAGTCTTGAGCATCTTTTAAAAGAAAATCAATTTTGGCATCAATGGTGCTTAGCCAAGACCTTTTCATAATGATTGAAAACTTCCACTTGTAGTTGACTACATAGATTACTAGAAAACGTGCTAGGTAGGACCATCAATTAATGATGGTCATAATTTCCTCCACCTACCCCAATAAAATAGTGATGGATTGATCTATTATCTTCAACATGATATTGCACTTCTTAAGTGGTGGTAAGTTTCAAGCTTTGTAAATTTCTTGAAAGATTAAATTAACTCTAAAACATAACTCTAATAGAGCTTTTCATGATGCATTTCTTGTAATCTGTAAGTAAATGAGGAGGCATCTAAGATGTCTTCTTCTTCTATGAAGTGTAACAACTAAAAATCTTGGTTGCTAGAGAAACTAAGAATTCCTAGCAAAATAGCCTTAACCCCAGATCCTAAGGGCCTTTGCAAAAAAAAAGAAAAAAAAAAGAAAAAAAAGATCCAAGGTGCCTTGGATGGTCTAACAAATCACCTAGGAACTTAAGAAGGGGTAAAACGATATAATAAAAAATGAAAATGCAAAATATATTTGGAAGATAACTTATGCCAAAATGAAATGAATGAATAAACTTGCATACAAATGGAATTATAAACTTTATTTCAGCAAAAGAAAAGGTACAAGATGACTTTGGTGGGGGTTCAAACTCCATTGAAACTACTATGATCAACTCTATAATTCGAAGGTTCTATGACTCTCGATGCTTTTAAACTTTTGCTGGTCCTACACTAGATTTGCAATGTTATTGATGCAGGGGGATGAGAGGTGTGAGGAATTGGATCACAAAAGGAAGCAACACTGGGAGTTTGGGTTCCCAAGTGCTCAACATTGATGTCAAAATCTCACAAATATCAAAGGGGGATAATAGGGGTAATAATGGCTATGGATTTCATGTTAGGGATTCAAGAAACTTTGTGTGTGCTCAAAGCTCTTGAATGAAAAAATGCCTAAAATGCCAAAAGTGTGGAATCCTTTCAAGGTCTTAGTGCTTGGGTTTTATAGAGTTTTAGGCCATAAATTTGGCTACAAATTTTATTTGATCATTATAAATTCTTCTTGATTGTTGACAAAATTCTAGCTACATGCAAGTGTAATGGATGTTCAAATCTAGCTAGGTTACTATGTATGGTAAGTGTTATAACCCCCATAACATCAAAGTCATTTTTTTTACTAAAAATAGTAAATTGGAATTTTACCCTCATTGGCTTCTTCCATCCATGATGGACCATTTAACAATAACATTGACATGCAGGATCCTCATTGGAGTTGATGTAATGCTAGAATCTTGGGCCATGTTAGAGTAATGCTTGGGGTGGGGCAGGGGGCGGATGTGGTTGGTGGGTGGTGGAGGGTCGGGGGTTAGGAAGGTGCAACGTTGGGGGTAAGGGTTATACCCCTTGATGCTAAGCATGGTTGATGTTATACCCTCCATTAGTGGGTGTAAGTGGTCCACACCTCTCAACAAGTATCTCTAGCATGGAAAATATCATACGTCCTATAAAACCCATCAAAATGACAATTTTGGCTCCTAAAATGCATTTTAACCTACCAAGCCCAAATATAGGCATTATATGGCTTTTTTCACTTGGGGGATAAAGATTTGATCACTTATGAGACATTTTTCAGCCCTAAAAGTATAAAGTATGTGAGATTACACCTCTTAGGTTGCAATCTTCACATTTACAATGAATTTTCTCCTTGGGTTTCATGGGATAGGGATTAGGTGGCTAAGAAAAAGGTTATAACATGAATTTTGGTGGTGTTTCATTAGCCCCTCTTTGTTGGTGTTTGGAGGATTGACTTGAGGGGTACCAACAAATAATACAAAACATCACTGTAGGTCCATCACTAATGTTCCCTCTCCATGCTTAATCCAGTTGTATCAAATCATGCCAAAGAATGCTTGTGATGTTAGGATAAGGCTATGATGAGATGATGGTAATGTATTCATAGGAAAATAATCATGAGGGTTAACAATGCATTCCATAGTTGACATCATGACTATGGCACTAACATGTTGGTCAATTAGTGGTTTTAACACTTTGTGTTTTGAGATGTTGCTCACTCAACGAATGTATTTGAGGATCCAACATCTTGCTCTAAGGTTTTTGGCCATCGGGCACCTCCCTTCACATGTTTGAAGCCATCTATTTAGGCTTTTGGTCTTCATATAACATTTGATTTCTTGGTAATTTACTTCAATTTTTTTGTTTTGTGGGGTGAAACCTTCATTAGGTTTCTTTGCCAAGGCCAATTCTAACATGGTTTTCTTGTTGGATGAGGTGTGTTACTTCTAGTATACTTAATGGTTTTCCCATTGAATGGGATGTGTTACGCTTGATGGACTTAATGGTTTTATTATTGAATGAGATGTGTTACATTCAATGGACTTGATGGTGTAGCATGACGAAGGGATGTCATTAGGCCATAATGCATGACTACCAAAAATAGATTGACATTGCTATTGAGGGTAAGGAAGGCTATAATAAGGCTATAGGGTTGGGTTCAAGGAGTGGTAACAATAATGATGTGGAACAAGCACTCTTGGTATGGTAGGATAAGCTCACTAGATCTTGCACTTTGAGGTCACATGATGACTTGTTGTTGTGATGAGTTACATCTTCATAATGATTTTGGGCTTCATTCTACAAGTGCAACTCCAATAGGGCATGAAAACCAAGAAAAGAAAACATGTTGTTACAATATAATGCATAAGGCCACATAGAATGANACAATAGGGCATGAAAACCAAGAAAATAAAACATGTTGTTACAATATAATGCATAAGGCCACATAGAATGATAAAACTAGGTTACCATAGGTCACAATGTTACAAAGTTTAAGAGTTCCCCTATTATGCAAAAGATGGTCATGTAGGCCCACTTGTTGTTGCTATGATGGTGATCGATGTAGACTTCATGTAATAGGTTTTTAGATAGGAATGATTGATCTGATTGGCCAACTCATTTCCATCCATGTAAGCTATCCTAAATGCTCTATTGTCATAGGCTTTGGTAATTAAGAAAGGCCCTTCCTAGTTGGCTGAGAATTTATTTGAATGCTCATAGATGGCCTTGAGAACAAGGTACCCTTCCTTGATCTTGTATTGTTTCAAGTTATGGTGGTGTTGCTACTTCTTCCTTTCTTGATATTTCTCAATGTGCATAAGTGTTCACACCTGTTGCTCCTCCATTGAGTCTAGGTCCATGTGTTCATCATTGATGAAGTTAGGTAAGGCTACTCATAGTGACAACACCTACAATTCAAGAGGTAGAACATCTTGAGAACCATAAACTAGGCTATAAGAGGTTACACTAGTTGCCATACAATAGGTCATTCTATAGGCCCAAAGTGCATGGACAAGTTACCCATGCCATTTGCACTTGCTATTGTTTAACATCTTCTTGAGAAAGTTGATGATAACCTTATTACTTGCTTCTACTTGTCCATTGACTTGAGGGTAATATGGTGATGAGAAAGAATGCTTAATGCATAGGTTAAGATAGAAATTCTTCATATATTGGCTAATAAACTATGGTCAATTATCTATGTCTATGGTCATAGGTATGTCAAATTGAACTACTATTGTTATGAAGTATGAACTTACAGACCTGTCTAGATGTTGTCCTCCTTAGAGGAATAGCTTCAACCCACTTTGTGAGGTATTTGGTTGTAGTGATGATGAAAATTTTCCATGTGGAAGACTTAGATGTTATAGGTCCAATGATATCCAAACCCCACTATCGAAATGACCAAGTTATCTGAGTGGTGTATAACTTAGTTAGTGGTATGTGTATAAGGTTGCTATGTTATTGACATGTGTCACAAGTTTTAACCTTCTACAGGCAATTTCTTTCCATATAGGGCCAGTAATAGCCTTACTATCCAATCTTAGTAGTCATAGCTCTAGGTCCTATATGTCCCCCACATACACCTTCATGAACATGCTCTAGGACTATTCAGGCTTCGATTTTACCCAAGCACATTGATAATATGCCATCGTAGAACCATCAACATTATGTGTTATCACCTACAATGACATACTATTTTGATCTCTTATGTACAAAGTCCTTTTGAGTAGTAGTTATGGCTTTTGAAGGTTCGCCATGCATATGGTAAAACTTGATATCATCATATCACTCCCTTGTAGGAGTAGTATGAACTATGGCCATAAATGTATCCTTAGCACTCTACGTGATGGGCATAGCATAGTCCATGATCAAGGTGGATAACTTGTTAAACACATTTGGCATCACATGAAGGGCTAGTGTTGCAATTGCATCAGCTATAGTATTCTCGGTTCAGGGAACATGTTGGATATCAACATCTATAAATTATTGTAATAGTTGCTTTCCTAAGTCATAGTAAGGTTGTAGATGTTTGGCTTTATAAGTGTAAACCTCAATTACTTGGTTAATCACAAGTTGTAAATTACCTTTGATAATTAAGCATTTGACTCTTAGGTCATGAGCTACCATCATCCATTTGATTAAACTCTCTTACTTCACTACATTGTTAGTACATGGAAACTCAAATCGGTAGGCAAAGGGTTGGATTTCACTAGATGAAAAGGTTATGATGGTAGCAGCACTAGCTCCATGAGCAGTTGAAGCCTTATCAAAGTGCATGATTTCCTCATAGTCCTCAGTACTTAGCTAACATTGTTAAATTGTTCATCGAGAAACTCAAGGTCTATGGTAATATGATCTTCTATTGGTGAAATAGTGAGTTATGTGGTGATGGTTTGACCTTTGATTGAGGACTAGGAGACATAATGATGGTCAAACTCTACTATTATGGTTTTCCATTAGGCTATACTACTACTTTCATAAATATTGGTTATTACTACTCTAAGCATGTTGTCTTTGCAAATGATGTTGACCTGGCTCCTAAAGAGGTAGTGTCTCCACTTCTTTAATGAGAAGATTAGTGCTAGATAGTACTTCTCCACTTAAATGTATCAAGTCTCATGGGCAACTAATGCAAGGCTAAGGTAGTATACTAACATCTCTACTCCATCATCTCATTTCTAACAAAGTAGAGAGGAAATAGATGTATTATAGATAGTAAGGTAGATGTAAAATGGCTTATCCTCTTATGGAGGATAGACTATCGGTAGTTGTGCTAACTCTTACTTAATGTTTTCAAAGGCTTCTTGGCATTGAGTTGTTCACTCATAGTTAACTTCTTTCTTAAGAAAGTGTTGCATGGGTTGTAACTTACCCATAACCATAGTGATAAACCTATGAATAAATTGTAATCTACGTTACAATCCCTGAAGCTCCTTAAGGTTAGTTGGTGCTACCAAGTTGGATGTGGCCTTAACCTTACCATGATTGACATGTATTCCTACTTCAGATACTACAAAGCTAAGCATCTTACTAGTCTTGACACTAAAGACACACTTCTTAGGATTAAGCTTAAGATCATACTTAAGGCATTTTTTAAACACAAGGTCTAGATCATGTGTATGGTCATTAGCCTTTTTGGACTTAATGACTTTATCATCTACATAATTATTGAGCAAACCTAGCATATAATCACTAAAGAAATATGTCATGGATCTTTGGTAGGTTTCTCTTGTGTTCTTATGGCCAAAGGGCATCATGGTATAACAAAAGGTAGACCAAGGAGTCATGAAGGTTGTGCTAAGTTGATGTTCTAAGTTAATCCTAATCTCACTATATCCTAGGAACCCATCCACAAAGGATAATAAAGCATGCCTAGTAGTAGTATCGATAAGTTGATCAATACTAGGTAAAGGAAAGTCATCCTTAATGGTTGCCTTATTTAGCTCTTGGAAATCTATTAAAATATGGATATTGCTCATTTTTCTTAGGGACCACCACTATGTTGGACACCCATTCTATGTAATCAATAGCTTTAATGAAACTAGCTTGGTATAGCTTTATGATTTCATCATGAACTACTAGGGCCAAATCAGGTCTAATCTTGTGAACCTTTTTCTTGAATGGTCTAATGTTAGGATAAGTATAGTGTTATGTTGGACCAAATGTGGATCTAGACTTGGCATATCTTCATATGACTAGGTAAATTCCTTAATGTTGTCTTGTAGGACCTTGGTGATGTCTTGAGCTTGTTAAGGTTCTAGTGAGAAATTTAGTTTTAGGATTTTCTCCTCGCCACTATGTGTCATGATAGGAACCTCAACTAGAGAGTCTTTAGTAATGTTGCTAGCCTCTAGGTCAAGGGGTTTGACTAGGTTTTTAGGCCATTCTAGAGGTTTCTCTATTGAGGCTATGTGATCAACAAGACTCTTAGTTTCATGATCTAGACAATCAAGGTTAACACATCATTCAATATCACCATGAGACCCACTTAGGCTCAAGGAAAACTTGATATGATTATAGGTAGTCATACTTTAGTCTTGCATGTCAACCATAAGCACATTAAGTGGCACCTAGGTAAAGATGAGTGAATAATGTTAAAATGCTATGAAATTATGCAAATACACACTCCTTTTATGCTAGATAGAGTGAAAATGAGGTTATATAAGGCTATAAGAGGTAGGAATAGATAAATACAATTGAATGAAGGCCAAAAAAGGTCAAGGTCAAAGCAAGTTGAACCATGATTGGAAGTATGAGAAATAAGATAAAGTATGATCAACTAAGGTTGCAATTTTATGAGTTTAGGGCCTTGGTAGGCCATGGTGCTAGTTTAAGGCCTTAGTGAGCTATGGTTTAAGGTTGCAAGGGTGATAGATGAGTTTGGGCATCTACCAAGGCTATTTTAAGGCTTTTTATGACAAAAAGTAAGGTTTCTAGGGTACTCATGCTAGCTAGCATGGATGGGATGATCCCCAATGTGGATGGGATAGTTAGGTGATTTCCTAGGCTTGCCTTAAGTAGTTTTTGATGCCTAATGACTTGCAAGTCTAGCACAATGGACTGAGAAAGGAAAGAGATTAATTTTGGCATTAATTTTAGCCTTTGGAAATCCCCACTAAAACCTAGATCTACCACCCACATTAGAGCAACGTTGGCTAGCATGGCTTTAGCATGGACACTAAGGGAACTTAGTTTTATGACATCCAAAGAGTCAAAACTAGGATTCCAGGGCTTTCCCAAGGTAGTGCAAGGCTAGATTTGTTAAAATTGGTTAATTTGGGGGCTTGAAAGTGGCAAAAAATTAGGTTTTAAGATTGTACTCCCTTAGAGCCACATTGGGCAACATGGATGGGAGGGGGCTCAACATGGAAGGTTTATATCTAGGTTGTGATAGGGTCTAATAGGGTTAATTTGCAGTTGGGACTAGGTTTTAGCAACTATGGGCTTCTTAGCCTAGTTTTGAGGTTATTTTGAAATATTTTAAGGCATTAAATCTAGTTGGAAGATATACCTACACTAGCCACCATGGCTCTAGCATGGCTCAAGAGGGATGAACTTGCTTTTTTTTTTGGAGTGGCTCCAAAGGTAGATCAATCGTGTTTTTAGGCTCCTAATATTGTAGACAGTGATTTCTAAGGTTTTTCATCAAATTTAGCTAGGTTCAAAGGCTATTTGAGGAAATGCATGGTCATATTCCCCTATGCCATGCTAGGCAGCATTACTCCAACGTGGATGAGGAGGCTTGGTGGATTTTAAGATCAAAAAGAGGTCAAAAAGGTCCAAACTTAAGGCTATGATATCCTAGGCTTTATTAGTGTAGGTTTTCAATCTTTGAGGATGTTGATTTGCTATCAAAAATGGAAAAGTAGCTTAGCCACAATGCCTAGCATGGCTCAAGCCTCCCCCAACGTGGATACTTTAAGATATGAGATTTTGACAAGTTTTGATAGTAAATCAACCATGCATGTGATCTCCCAAGGTTGCCAACATTAAGGGCTAGGGTTTAGGATCAAATTTTGGCTATTTTGAAGTATTTTAGATGGTTTTGGAAGTCATCCCCCTTGGAGTCACATTGGGGTTATGCTAGCCAACATGGCTCCAACATGGATGATCCAAGGAGGTTAACTTTTTACTAATTTTGTTTGGTTTTTTGAGATTTAATGGCTTTTGAAGATGTTGATAGGGGTTCTAGGATGAGTGGGGGGAAGTTTGAAGTCATTTTGACTAGTTTTTGAAGTTACCCTTCTTGAGCAATGTTGCCCAACATGGCCCTAGCATGGAAAATCAAATAGAAACACCTTTTTTTAAAACTTATTTTAGCATGTTTTGATTGATCTAATGACCTCCAGTAGTGTCGGTAGGGCCCTAGGGTCAAAATAGCACAAGTTAGGGTGGTTTTGGTGTACCTGTGCATCTTCCATTGTCTTCCCTAGGGGTACCCACATTGGATCCATGTTGGCTAGCATAGGTGAGGGGGGTTCCCATTGTGGGCATGGGAGTAGTTATGAAATATGGTTCATTTTATCAAGTTTTGGCTACTAGAGGTTCCAATAAGGCCAAGAGATCCACCGTTGTCAAGTTTGGAGTCAAATATGGGAATTCTTGACATATCCCATTCATCCACACAAGGACAACATTGCCTAGTGTGGATGGGATCCCCCCTAGCATGGCTCCACTTGGGTTTAGCATTTTGATCATTTTGACTAGGTTTGATAGGGTTTTGGAGTTGCTAAGGTTATTGGGGGCTAGTGGCATGAATTTGACATTGAAATTAACTAGGTTGAGGGCTCCTTGATGTTTCATATGGTCATCCCCTTTAGGGCATGTTGGGTAGTGTGGCCCTAGCATGGATGAAGAGGGGGGAATAGCTTTTTACTATTTTTTATAACTATTAGATGCTTGAAGGGTTTGAGAGGTTTTGATAGGGTTTGAAGGCTATAGGGATATATTTTAAGGTTATTTTTGGCCATGGGTAAGGTTTTATGGGTTACCTCAAAAGTACCCATGTTGGCTAGCATGGATGAGAGGTTTCCTAGCATGGTTAAGGTTTCAGGTGTGAAGATTGGCTTGAATTTTTGCAACCATTAACTACTGAAGGCTATGAAGAGGTGGCTAGGTCATAGGAGTGAATTTTATAATAATTTCAAGTTACCGAAAGGCTTTTATGATTTATTCCTATGGAACTCACATTGAACCCATGCTAGCTAGCATGCGTGGTGGGTTCCCCAGCATGGGGATGGAAAATGATGCAAAATTGACTCAATATTTGTCAAATTTTGAGCACTAGAGGTTAGAAAAGGCATCAAGGTTAACATAAGATAAGTAGGTGGTTGATTTTAGTAGTTTGATTTCACCCCACATCCATCCACATTAGAGCCACACTGGGTAGCATGAATGGAGCCCCCTCGGCATGGCTCCACCATACCTACAAGTTTTGGAGACTTTTGATTGGGTTTGACAAGGTGCCAAAGTTACCGAGGGTGATTGGAAGGGTTTAAGATCATGTGGGCACACCTTGGGGTTGGATCAAGGCTTGGTGAGCACTAGAAGATGGGTATGGATGCTATACTCCCTTGGGAAAAATTGGGCCAACATTGTTGCTTAGAGTGGCAAGTTGAATGTAGTTTTTACTCCCTATTGGGGTCTAGGGTTTCTCCATGTTGATTGCAGCTACCAAAAATGGAAAGGGGGTAAGGTTGCATGGTCATGGGCATGGAGTGGGCAAGGACCCATGTTGGATCCATGCTATCCAATGTGGGTGAGGAGGGGTTAAGGTTGTAATAGGCTTTTTTGGGTTTAAAAGTATCAAAACCTCAACATAGAAGAGGTTTTCAAGTTTGAAACCCACCATATTAGGGAGGCATTTGGTGTGATCCACATCAAAAAATTCAAATTTTTTGAAAGTTGTTGCTAATCCCCATCATTCCTAGTGTTGGCTAGAATTTCCCCATTTTGCACTTCTAGTACACCATGAGTTTTAGTGCCCAAAATTGGCAATGGGGGCATGTAAGAGGACGTCTAGGTTTAGATCTACTTTTTATGTTTAATTCCACAAAAAATAAATCAAAAAATATCATTCTATCTTGTAGCTCATTGAATTTGAGCTTTGGTAGAGATCTTGCTTCCAAGCCCTTTTCATCCTTAGCATGGTAACTTTAGATATCCCTCAAAGGTAGCATTGGACCTTGCATTTGTCAAATCTTCAAGCTTTTTCTCTCAATGTTGACACTATGAAGAAGAGAGGTAACAACAGTAGGAACTAGGTCATTGAGGAGGTTAATGTAGTAGTCCAGGGCATCTCCCACTTACCTCAACTTTTTTTGATTCAAGGATCATCTGCTAGAACTTTGAGGTAGGCCATTGTAGCCATTTTTTGTTGCTTTATGGTCATTTTTGGTGTTTTTTCTAGTTTGGGGGAACGCCTTTTTCTAGATCTATGCCATTGTGCTCAATAAAACTTGATTTTGAAAAAATTTCCATTCCCCATTTTGATGGTATTTATGCATATCTAAGGTCTTTTGGTCATTTAGGTTTCATTTTATGTAGTTTTCAAATTAGGTCTTATCAGTTTTTAGGTGTTTTTACTAGTTTTGGTAAAAAGGGAGGCATATTTGTGAATTTTTTATTAAGAAATTTATTATAAATTGTTAAATTTCAAGGTTTTGAGTTTTTAGAATTATTTTTAATATTTCTATTGGCTATGGTTTTGCTTGATTCAGAGTTGTAACGAAAAGGTTATGAATATTTTGGCTAAACTATATGGTTATGTTTTGTGCCATTTTCAATTTTTCCTAGAAGTTTATGAATTTTTTATAAAGAAATGGTAAGGGTTTTGTATTTTTTATGGTTATGGATGCATAGATTATGATGTAAGCATTCAAATGGTGATGGAATCATTTCATTTGGAGATATAATAATTTTTGGTGAATCTTCTATGAAACTTGTGCAAAAGGGGATTTCCAATGACAACTACATTCATGTTAATTTGGTCACATTTTCTTTTAAAATGGTTGTAAATTTTCAATTTTTTTAGTTATGATTATAAAGTTCATGATTTTAGGATTCCACCAATGGTGGAATCACTAAAATCAAAGTTGAAATGAATTTTTAATAATTTTTTCACTAAGACTGTGCTAATTTGGGCTTTGTTTCAATTGTATCAATTTTACCCCTTGGAGATGGGCAACATTGGCATACTAAATGATTTTTATTGTCAATGTAACATACCCTTAGGGATGCCTAGGGATGTTAGCAATGCTCTATGTTTGGTTTCATGGCCATAGAGAAGTTTTTACTATTTTTAGTAATAATTTTCCTATGGTTGTTTTCTAGGTTGTAAGTTTGGTTATGTAAGTGTTGTTGTAAACTAAGGCAAGATGTTTATAATTTTGGTTGATAGTGTAGATGTTTTAATATTTTGTTTATAATGTTTGAAATGTGGTAAAGGCTATGAAAAGGTTGGCTCTTGAATTTTTAAAAGAATTTTGACTAACACCCTAGAGCTTTTTATGGCGGCTAATTTCATCCCTAACTAGAGCACTTAGCAAAATTTTTCATGAAACTCTAAGTGTTGCTTTATGCTAAACGTTGTAACTATGGTCCTAATCAATGTGTGTTATTTTCCCATGAAGTAACCTTTTGAAGCCCATCCTGATAGTGGTGGAGTTGATGGACATTTTATGTTGCATCAACACTCCCAAGGCTAACTCTCCCCTCCCTAATTTGGTTTTTGAGCAAGGCTCACTATGGTTTTGACCAAGGGTAAGGGAACTCCTTTCCTACATCCTACAAAAATTCAGTGTGATGATGTGGTCATACTTAGCTATTAATATGGCTAGTATCATAGTAGAGACCCTAATGTCCCATGCATCTAACCTAATTATCAAGTTTATAATTGATGATCTAGAAACTTGGGTAGTAGGGGAGGCACTAGATACTAGGGATACCATCAGTACATGCTACTTGTCTGAGATCTAGAGCATGCTAGAGTATTCTTAGTATAATGCTGATAGTACTCTAGTGGTGTCACATAGAGTCCACACATTATTCTAGAACTCCCTAGCACCGTGTACCACCTACTAGGGTAAGCATGGTTGTTATAAGTTTGTTTTTGATGTTTTTCGCTTACTTAACTTTATTTAACTTGTTGATTTTAATGCATGTATTGTAGGTACAGGGTTAATGACCAAGGTTTAATCAGGAATGATCAAACCTTAGCAATGGCTCAAATTGCATTAAATGTATTTACCAAAGGCCCTAAAATCAGGACCATCATGTATAATCAGTTAAGAAGTAATTGTGATAGATACAATGTTGTCTTCAATCCCATCTTCAAGAAGTGTGTAGCCACCAAGACAACACACAGTTAGTGGATGGACCCCAAGCATATTAGGAAGAAGACCATTACTACTAGGACCTTCACACAAGGCTCCCCAAATAAGAAGAAGAAAGGTAAGAACAAGGAAGGTTCTTTACGTTATGTCTAATGTTGTTATGGCTACTTAGGTTTTAAGTGTTCTATGGTCTTAACTTATGATTTTAGTTTTTTTGGTTATATCTTGGTTTTTTTATATGAACCTGTGCTAATGCTAAGCATTTGCTATAACCCTATAGGACCTTCCACATCTCCTGACATCACCTTACCTATTTCATGATGTCCCAAGGATACCCTCATCTTGAGATTCAATGAGGTGGGGCCAACATAGAAGTGGTTGAGGGGGTAGGCACCTAGGAACATCCAAGCAAACATTGAGTGTGCAGGTTTGCTTGATGTTTTGATGACACTTATCCCCCAATCCTTGTAATACAAATGCTAAATGTCATAGACTCCTTTAACATAGAAGCTAGATAGTTCAACACTATAGTCTTAGATGTGTTGATCACCATACCTATTAGTGAGGCTACCTTTTTGACTTGTTTGATGTTCCTCATGATGGGATGAAAGTTGCCACTAGACTAGTAAAGAAGGCATGCCATCACAAGGAGGTTGAGGCATGATTAGGTGCCAGTCATGGCCACTCTAAGCTTTCCTTGAATGACTTCATGAATGTTGAAGTAAGGGAAGCTTATCCATTATTCAAATCTCATGCCTTTCCTAAGCTTCTATCACAAAATAAGGTGATTGACATTGCACAGTGATGGGCCCTTAAGAAGGTCCTAACAGAGGGAACATGGTTCAATTGGGCTACTTATTTGGCTACAAGGATTTAGGAGGAGATCCTTAAACTCCACAAGGACAACTCTACAATAATCCACATGCATTATGCATTCTTTGTAGCTTATTTGAAGGGATTCGTAGATTTCTTGGTGGTAAGGAGGAATGGGTGTTTTGTGTGCTAATACCTAGACCAACTTTCTAGGACTTGAATAAAGCATATTTATCCTACTATGCAAGACCAAAACCCACCAGAGGATGTGGGGGAATTTCTATCTATGACTAGTAATGGAGTTATTGGTAGTTAGTGTGATTTATTTGATAGCATGGGGGAGGAGCCTCTCACAATGCTAGCTAACATTAGATGGGCATAAGAGCTATGCATAGATGTTGATGGGGTAGCCAAAGCCAATCTCAAAGAACCAATAGAAGAAGTAGTATGAGCAACAAAAAAGCCTTCCTAGAAGAAGCTCAAGCTGAAGCTTAACAAGTCACATCAGGTAGTCACTAACATGTCTTAACTATGTTTTGACTATTCTATGTATTTTGTCTTATGGCTATATTTCTATTATATGTGTTAATCTATTTTATGTCTAACGATTATAGATAAGCATCAAGAAATGGTAGCCCAAGTTGCCATTGTGGAGGAGGAGCAAAGACGTGTAGCTGTTACAGCAGAGGAGGCACAGAGGCATGCTATTACTGCAATAGAGGAGGAACAAAGATGTGCAAAGGAGGCACTCTTGTAGTAGCATGAGATTGAAGGATTAGCCAACATTGATTTAGATGACCTAGATTCCTTGTTTGGTGATCCATTGCCAAGTGCATTAGCCATCATCATGCCAGAGAAGGAAGAGGAGCTAGGTATGCACATGCCTTAATGCTTCTTGTTATAGCTTATGGTTTTATGCTTGCATTATAACTGTTCAAGGATTGTTATGCTTGTTGTAGTTCTTGAGCCATGAGAAAAGGCCTCTACACCTAAGTTTTACATGAAACCATTGGTAGAAGTTCTAGATAAGATGGAGTTCATGCACAAAGTGGCCAAGGACATCATCAATCAGTTGCAACAAGTTGCACTAGATATCTGTATGAACTATGTTTTATTTGAATTAGTCATTTTGATATGTTGTGAAGGTATATTTGGTTATAGGTTGTATTCATGTTATGGCTATCTTAGGTTGTAGCTTACACTTATGGTTTATGGTTATGCATTGTTCATAGTGCCCTCAAGAGCATGGGATCCTAGTCATGACATGGAGTTTGACTCCTTATCAAGGCTTTCCTTCAATGTTAAGAAAGTGCCCCTAAAGTTGTATGAAAATGCCATTGAACTTGTAGTTTTATATGCAAAAACTTCATGGAAGTTCCAAAGGTCCAACAAATACCTATGAAAGCAAGTTATGGCCTTGAGGGAGGAGAATCAATGACAAGTTGAGACAATTAGGAATCTCCAAGATTGTAAGGCCTTTGTGGAAGTCCAAGTGGCTAACATAGAGAGCCTATGAACCAAAGAGATCACATGGACCTGTTATTGGAACATCAGCCATGACAAGGTAACACTTTCTAGGGAGATGGTGGAGTAGCAAATGTATATGGATCTCATCTTTTGAAAAGCCAAGGATTGGAAGGACTATTATGCCTTAGTCCTAGAGTGGGGCCAAACATAAAAGGATCATAAGAGAAAATACAAGGTTGATAAGGAGGCATACCTTAAGTATCTTAAGGAGGAGATGACTCAATGGTGTTCATCAAGGGGATTCAAGCAAAGAGTGCTTAATAGCTCTTTGAAAGCACTTTCATGGTGGTTAAATATCCTACTCCTTAGGTCATAATGGCTGTAGGTGAGACTTATATGGCTACAATGTCACAGAACCCACCTGATTGGATCAAAGTGGAGCCAACAAACATCCTCATAGGTATTAATTTTGGGAATGTTGATTAGGCCAACATGATGGAAGACTAGATTCTCATCATTTGGAGACTAGTCTTGAACATCTACCCCCAAAGTTCATTGAGCTAGATTCCCCATAGGTTTGATATATATATTTTTTAATTTTTATTAAGTTATAGGTTTGTTGTTGATGCCTAATTGGCTTTATGTTGTTATATTTTAGGAACCAAGAGCCATTGGTGGCCCTAGAGGTGAGGGTGGGGATGGCCCACCACTTTCTCCTCCTGATGCCCCTTAGCATCCTCCAGTTGCTCATTTTTAGTTTCCCTTATTGTTGATAGCATGATGTTTACTTTTTGTTGATGTTGATGGCTAATATTAGCCAAGAATTTATTATGGATGATTTTATGATTAATGTTTATTATTATTTGGACACTTTTCCACATAGTGTGGATATGGCTATGTATGCTATAAACATTTTAAATTTTAATTTTTTTGTTTTAGTTTTGGATATATTATTCAAGAATTATGGTTTTGTCATGGCTTTATGCTTTGAAAGTTTTAATGTTACAAACATTATGAATGGCTATGTTTGGTTATCTTGGCTATGATGTTAAAAATGGCTAGACAACATAGTTGTGGGCTAAAACAAGAATAAGATAAAAAGATGCTTTCCAGTATTAGGACATGGCAAGAATAGGTCATTTAATTAGTTTGCTAGTTTAAGGTCATGGTGGGCCATGGGAATTGCTAGTTTTAGGCCATGGTGGACCCTACGTTGAAAGGAAACATACATTTTTGTTTTTTTTTTGTTTTAAAATTTTTATGGATTTTCTGATTTTAAAGTTTTTATGTGATTTTTTTTAATGTTTATATCATGTTAAAAGAAAAGAAAAGGCTTTAATAAAAACATGAATAGAAGTATACTTGAGAATGAAAGACTAAAAATAAAGTAAGCAAAATGTCATTAATATGAAAAATAAAAACTAGACTAATTGGCTACAAATACATGTGGCTACAATGTCATAAGGGCATAGGGTGGGAGGATCAAGAGTGTACATTAATAGTGTAAATGCTTCCTAATCTTTGAGAGATTAGGAAATGTATATAGCCTATTTTGTACAGGCTTGTACTCTCCATCCCCTTCACTGACAATATTGAAGGGGAGCTCTCCCCATAGTGCATCCCTAGGTCTATCATTATCATTTCTAGCTTTTTTGTCTCTCTAGGGTTGCTTAACTTTGTTGTTGGGAGTTTCTTCCTAAAACTCCACTTCATATCCTATTCTATATCCAAAATATTAATAGTCAGGGGAACCATGTTATCACCATGAATGGTGATTTCAGCCCCCTTGTAAGGAAGATGAATCTCTTGATGGATAGGTGAGGATACAACTTGTAGTTGAGCCAACCAAGGTCTTCCTAGGATGAGGTTGAACTCTAGTATTTCCTCTACCACCAAGAAATCTATAGTTATGGGGAATTGATCCCCTACCATAAAGTCTAAAGAGATGGACCCCTTAACAGCAATCCACAATCCATTAAAGGACTTGAGAGAGCTAATGTTGTCATATGTTGTATTTGCTCCATCAAGACTAAACATTTGACTATGGTGCATGGGATGACGTTTTTTATAGGTCCATCATCCACATGCACCAAATACACCATTTATTGGCCTACCTATATCATGATGAAAAGAGAAGCCTTGGTCACTTTGTCTTTTTGAGGGCTGGCCTTGATTTCCCTATGTGAAACATTAGCAATGTTAACTTTGACTCCCTTGGTGAAGAGGATACCCTCACTACATGGATGGATTCTTCGTTAGCAAGAAAATACTTGCTAATAGGGATGGAATTCAACATATTAACTAGTGCTTCCTGATGTGTAGAAAAATTCATCACTAGGTCATACAAGCTCAAGATTATGTTTTTCTATGTTAGAGATAGCTTGACCTACTCCATCACACTTAGGAAGTTTTTGTTGTTGCCCATGGGCTTATCATCCTAGTTGTGCTTAACTTCCTCCATGCATCCCAAAATGCATACCTCATTTTTAGGTTGTTGTTGCTTCTCCTCTTTTCTTCTTCCTTGGCTCTTAGATTCAACTTGTGGATTGCTTGTCGAAGCCTAGGTTGTGGAGGTTATGGGTATAGATGATATGGAAGTGGGCTTCAATGGATCCACTTCCTTCCATGCCTTGGCCTGCTTGTTATCCTTGTTGTTAGGATTTTGCTTAGGCTTCTTCCTTTGCTTACTTAAGGTCTTTTGGTTGCCGTTGGCTGTTTGAGAGGAAGAGGCCATAACATTAGTTACCATGGGGGTTGTGGTATGGTTATAGAAGTAGGTTGGGTTATGGTTGGATGGGGCACCCTAATGAAGAAGGGCTCTTTGGAGAACATCGGTGATGGTATCCTTATACCAAAAAGGGGTCTTGAGCTAGTGGAAGTTGAAGAGCCCCTTTCATTGCAAAGGGATACCAAAATCATGAATGGTTCCCTTGTAGGCCTTCAGTTGTCATCAACATTAAACACTAATATGACGTATAAGCTATTTTTGGCATTCAATGGGTTCTTGTATACATGAATTGACTAGTTTCATGGTTGGATAGGGTTAGAAGCATCTAGAACCAACTCACCTCTATTTATCATCTTTTGTAGGTCATCCTTTAGTACAAGGTAGAAGTTAGTGTTGTGACCAGGTAATTGATGATGGTGGAAAAAGTGGTTGAGTTTGAAATAGTTTGATACACAAGGATCATCTTTAGTTTCTGAAGAGGGATCCTTGGCTATCTCACATAGCCTCTCATGCTTTTTACCAGTAGTTTTCATCATTTGCTTGTATTGGATCCTCCCACTCTTCAATAGTTGATTTAAGAGTTTAGATGGCTTAAAAGGTAGCCTAGTGTATTTAGTCTTGTCTTTCCATTTGAAGTTGGGTCTAGAGGTAGTTGATGTTGTGGCCCTAAATGTTGAAGGCTAGTTGTTTTAGTTGTTAGTAGGGACCTTGGATTGATTATTTCTTTGTCCTTGATTGGTCATCTTGGTTTCTTTAGCTATCATTGCTACATCCACATTGTTTTACTTACCCCTTTCCTTGTCTCTCCATGTGTGCTAGTTCTTGTATGCCACATAGGTAGGGTCGTGGCTAGCCTCTATGGAATCCTCTATGTTCTTTGTCTAAGAGTATGCTTGACTTAGTGATTATGGATCAAGGTAGTATAGTTTTAACTTGATGAAACTATTAACCATCCCCTTGAATATAGCCAAAAGGTGGGTTTTGGCTATAGGTTCCGATATCTTGTTAAGTAGGTTGTTCCATTGTTGGATGAACTTTTCCACTTGCTTGACCTTCATTAGTTGGTCAAGGATGGTGTTGGGATTTAAGTTGTACTTGAAGTAGTTAATGAACCATGTGATCAAGTCTTCATGAGAGGATATAGATCCTCTTAGTAGGTATATTACTAGTCAAGCATTTTCCCTATAAGAGACATAGGGAATATTCTTATGATCATATGTGGCTAGGCTTGTAACATCAAGCACTCTGAGGGATGAGAACACTAGGAGGAAGCATTAAAGGTGGGACCACAAGACTAATGGGATCATCCTGTTAAAAGTCCATGATATTAACTCTTTGAGATGTAGAAGCCTTGGGCTTCTTCACCTCCTCTGTCAAGTCTTAGATCATTTGGAATGCTTGATCTAGGTCCTGGGATGTTCCTATTGGTTGTGGTGTTTGGAAAAATGGTTGTAGTATTTATTGGGAGGCTTGGGGCCTTGCTATAACTTACAGCACTGAAGGAACAAGGGAAGTGAAGGTAGGCACTATGGCCTTGGGGGTTGCTTGTTGAAATAGCCCAACTAGGATATTTTTATGTTCATATTCTATCTTGAACTCATCCTCCCTCTCTTGATGCTCATCTAAGCTAACCTTCTTATCTACTTCATCCATCTTAATTAATTGAGATAAGATGCACACATGAGTTTCATTGATGGGTATCTGGTCATATGGGAAAGGAATATATTCATTTCCATCACATTGTATAAGCTTGAATTCCCTCTTGGCTTTTACTTCCATGCAAGAAATTAACATGCTAGGCTAAATACTAGCACAAATGAAGTTATAATGATCTTCATTTATGACTAAGAAATTAGGACTTCACCCCCTAAGCCGTAGAGACTATCTACATTTGATCATGATAGGGTCTTTATGGTTGTATACCCTTATAACTTGTTGGTTGGACCCATTGTCAGTAAAGTTGAAGGGTAGGATAGTCGACTGGCTAAAAGACATGGTTAAAATGCTAAAAATGGCTTAATAAGGTTAAAAATGGATGGGTAAAAGTGGAAATTCCAACAAATGGAATATATGGAAAGCTAAAGAAAAGTAAAAATGGTCAAAAAGGTTATAGGCTATAAATAGAAAATGGTCATCAAAGGGGGTATGCCCCTTCACTTAAAATAGTAAAAAGGTGGGTATCAAGCCCCAACCACACTAAGTGTAGTAGGGGGAAGGAAAGGGGGGTAAGATGAAAAATCTTACATATTTCTATCTAGCATTGGGGATGGAGGTTTACTTTTGGGCAAGTAGGATTTTGCTGAAATGGAGGTGGAAACTTTGACTTTTCACAAGAAATGGTTTTTGCAAGCTACCAACGTTGCTTTTGCTAGAAAAAATTTTCATAGTAATAGGGATGAGGATTTGGATGGTGCAACCAACAATGCTAGCCTTACTAGAAAATTTTTGGAGAAAAAGTGGATGAATATTGGAATAGGAAACCAATGCTAGCTTTTGAATTCATAGAAACTATTGTGAAAATTCAAAAAACCTAAACACCTACAACTCCCATGTTGGAATTTGGTGATAGAGGGGGATGGATTGCAGTGTTGGTTTTGGTAGCCAAAAAGGGGGCTAACAAAATGTGCATAAAATACTTTAAAGATTTCAAAATCTTTCAATTGCAAGCAACATTAATACATAGGTAATATGTTTAGACATAGAATTTGGGTGGAGGCCCTTCTTCTAGTGCAAAAAAACTATAGCAACTAAAAATCTCGATTGTTGGAGAAACTAATAATTCATAGCAAAATAGCCTTAAACCCAGATCCCAAGGGCCTCTACGAAATAAAAAGGATTCAAGGTGCTCTAGATAGTTTGATAGATCACCTAGGAACTTAAGGAAGGGCAAAATGATGGAATGAAAAATGAAAATGCAAAGTATAGGCCTGGAAAATAGATTATGCCAAAATGAAATGAACAAATAAACTTGCACACAAATGGAATTGTAAACTTTATTTCCAAAAAAATAAAGAAGGTATAGAAAATGTGTATAAGATGGCCTATGGTAGTAGGGGGGTTCACTTTATTAGGGATTCAAATTCTATTGAAACTGTTATGATCAACTCCACGATCCAGAGGTTTTTACCACTCTCGATGCTTTTGAACCTTTGCTACTCCTACACCAGATCTACGATGTTGCTGATGCAAGGAGATGAGAGGTGTGAGGGATTTGGATTATGAAAGGCAGCAATGCTGGAAGTTTTAGTTCCTAGGTGCTAACCTTTGACATAAAAATCTGACAAATCTCAAAGTGGGAATAACAGGGGTAACAATGGCTATGGGTTACATGTTGGGGAATTAAGAAGCTTTATGTGTGCTCAAAGCTCTCAAATGAAAAAATGCTTAACATGCAAAAAGTATGGAACCATTTCAAGGTCTTGGTGCTTGGGTTTTATAGGGTTTTGGGCCATAAATTTAGCTGCAAATTTTGCTTGATTGCTAATAAAATTCTGGCTATGTGCAGCTATGGTGGATGTTCAAATCAAGCCAAGTTACTATGTATGGTAAGTGTTATACCCCCATAGCATCAAAGCCATTCTATTTACTACAAATAATAAATGGGAATTTCACCCTCACTAGCTTCTTCCACCCACATTAGGCATTTTAATAGTAACATTTACATGTAGGATCCTTGATGGAGTTGGTGTAATGCTGGAATCTTTGTCCATGTAGGAGCAATGTAGGGGGTAAGGGATATACCTTCCCACATTGAACATGGTTGATGTGATACCCCACAATGCTGGGTTCTAGTGGGCCACACACCCCCCCCCCCTTTGACAATAAGTATCTCCAATGTGGAAAATATCATACCCTCCATAAAACCCATCAAAATGCTAATTTTGGCATCCAAAAAGGCATTTTAACCCCCCAAGCCCAAATATAGGCATTATATGGATTTTTTCACTTGGAGGATGAAGCTTTGACTGCTTATGAGGCATTTTTTAGTCCCAAAAGTATAAAGTATGTGAGATTACACCTTGCAGACTGTAATCTTCACATTTACAATGAAGTTTTGCCTTGTGTTTCATGGTATGGGGATTACATGGCCAAGAAAAAGGTTACAACATGAATTTTTCATGGTGTTTTAGGAAGACTACCTACTTTGATTTAATCAATAACAACATTAATTAGCATGATAGTTTGTACATTTGGAGTTTGGTTTGAAAGTAGCTCATGTGAGATATTGGTGGCTATTGATGTTGATGTGGGATCTAAAGCCACTAATGCTTACATGGGTTTAGGTGGAATGGAAATTTTAACAAAAGTATGTTTCTAAGACTTGCACTCAAAATTTCTTGAACTAGCATCCACTTGCATATTTGTAACTCTAGCAACAACTTTTTCATGTGGTTATTAAGGTATGTCACCTTACATTTATGGAGGTGATACTCAAGGAAGAGAAGTATGTGATAATTAAGAATGCATGCAAGGTGGATGTTAAGGGTAGGAGTATGATTCAACTCTTGAAGTAAAAGGTATGTGATATTTTAGTGGATAATAATAGTAGAAGAAGTGAGTTTAAGCAATTACACCACTTGTTAAGATCAACTTTTGGGCATCCTAATCATATGGATTTGGCTACCTTAAGATACTACTAACTTGGTGGTGGCATTCCTCAATATTATGGATTTTCCCATTGCTAATAGTATTATTCCTAAGGCTGAGGTGGAGCTCCACTTGGATAGTATTTTTTGTTGTGGAATTACCTATAGTTGTCTTAGAAATAAGGTAATCTTATGGACATATAAACTTAATGAATTTGGAGTTCAAATTATAAGCTCATGATTCTAGCAAATGTAACATAATAGTGTAACATTCCTTAGAATGTTCATCTTGCATAAGTCACATTTGTTGTCATTTATTGAATTTGAGTTAGCAACCTCTTTTTACTATAAATAACTTTGCCTTTACTTTTAACTTCATCTTATGCAAGGACTTCCTTTGTTTTTTCCTTTGCTATTTTAATTTTAGTTGAAGATTTCTCATTTTTTAGTCTCATATTTTTGCACCTTTGTCATAATATTTGAAACTAATTCTTGGATCAACAAAGTCTTTCATTGAATCATGTCCATAAGACCTTCATCTTTCCATGTGTCACAAGCGTGTACATGTCTTTTGGTAAGAGAAGTATCTTTATTGTATTCTTCTACATTTTCACTCCTTTTTAATTCTTCTTCCTTCTTAGCAACCTAATCAATCAAGCTTTGAATTTGATGGGCCTTCATTTCTAAAAGTCTCTCTTCTTTTGATTTTGAGTCCATTTATGGTATTTCTTAATTTCTCCCTTTGAGAAAAGCCATGGCCTGGATACCTGTGCAACAATAAGTAGCATTTTTTCCAAGATTGCATCAAGTAATTCACGGTTGCCATATTTTCATTCTTGAATTTGTTTCCTTAAGTTAGATCCTTGGAGTGCATTCGATGTTTGTCATTGAATAACTTTAATATCATGCTCCATCTCCTAACAAATTCTAGTTTCAAGGATTGATACAAGCTTCTACCTATTTGATGAGTATTATAGAAAATAGTTTAAGCTTTTTCCTATCATTCTTAATATTTTACAAGGCACAAGAATTATGGAAGGCTTGAAAACTATGTAGTAGATCAACATTGTAGTCTCCCTCAAATTTGAAAATGTTATTCATGTTAAGCTACTTAATGTAGCCATTCCTTTGATATCTTATTAGAATATCAATAACATCCTTAATGTTATTCTTATTTTTGGTAGCAAGTAAAGACTAATAATAAATATCATATTCATCATGGTCTTTGTTAAGATCATAGCACCTCCTATGTTATTTGTTGTGCCTTCTCCCATGTCTTTTCCTGTGATCTCTATCTTTGTCATGATCACGGTCACCATCTCTACCTTCATTTCTATTTTGATCTCTTCTATTATTTCCACCAGCTTGTATGTCTTAGCCTTTTATTCTTGGATCACATTCATCATCATCAAAGCTTGATGATGATGATAATAAGGATGATGAAGATTTATGAGAGCCACTCTGGCTTGCTCTTATTTTGTAACCCATTTGATTATCTTTGAATGACTTGTTTGAAGACCTAGGCCAGGAGTTCCTCCTAGTATTAGATCATATTCTACCCTTTCCTTGGTTGCTTGATAAGGCTAAATGTAGCAAAATTTTAGTCATTTCATTTCTACTAAAAAGTGGAGGATTTTGATGATTAGATCTACTTAAGTGATAATATGTATATTTCTTTTACGACTATAACATTAAAGGGATAGTAACTCCTTTTCCTTTTACTACTTCATGATGTGCCTCCATGAAATGATCTTTTCAAAGTTGGGCTTTAGTAGATTGATAGGGCCTAAAAATTTCATCAACCACATTGTATTTAGTGGTAACTACTTTCAATCTAACATTCATCAATGCTAATATGAGCATTAATAGAGCTAATTGATTAGGTGGTAACATAATATTTCCTTCTAGGTCCCTTCATTGAATTTGCTCATGATAGTGAAGGATGAAGATGAAGTCTAGATAGTAAGGATCCAAATATTGATAAATGACCCTAACCTGATAAGGTACATTGTTATCATTTCTTATTACTTTGTCACTTTCCCTTGTAGAATTGTTAGCAAGAAAGGAATCAGCTCTATGAGAAGAAAATATTTTGAATTACTATATGTTTATTAATAAAATAATAATATTTTTTAAGAAATAAATCTTTAAGTTTTTAACAATAATGAAGGTGAATCAATCTCAATCTTCTTACTATCATGAACTATGTGTAAGTACAATATCATTCAAATAAGACTCCATACAATTAATGCAAGTTCATGCTATAAGCACTCATTGACTCATGCTAATTTTTACAACTATAAACTGATAAGATTTTATTACATTAAATGATCAAATTATGTCATAAATGTGGTAAGTGATGCATTTATATCGATAAAATTGGCCACTATGTTAACATTGATGCATTGACATAGCCTTCCCTATGTTGGTGCTTATGCTAAAGCGTCAATGTAGTTGCATTAATTTCACTATGTTAATGTAGTCAAATTAATTAATATTCATCAAATAACATAAGAAAAAAATTATTTTAGCCTTTGTTAAAATAATATCATATGCTAGATTGTAAATCATATTCTATAGCATAGGCTCTAGATAGTGCTTTGTGGGTTGACGAGTTTAAACCTATACTTGATTCCATGATGTACAAAAAATTAATTTATTTAACTAACACAAGATCATATATCACATATTCTATAAATTTCTTATTACAATTTAATCAAAAATCAATAAAAATATGATTAACTTTAGACATGGGCATACTAAAATACCTAGAGAATACAATTGACTATGGCTTGATTTATGACCATTGTTTAAAGATTAATCTTGCATATTATAAAAGTGTAGATTATGGTGAAGATATATATGCCAATGAAGCATGGAAAATAAAATATTGCATATGATAAATGAATGATCAAGCATTGTTGAAAAGAAACATAAGATATATAGATATACATATAGAGAGAGAGTATGGTGCATGCACAAATTAAGGGGATAATATATCCATGCAAGAAAAACCAAATGTGTAAATGTGAGATAATGAAATAAATGCATGACACCATAAGCATATATAATGATACCTCAAAGACATAAATGATAAGCATATGATATACATTTGGGCTAGATAATAGGCTATATATATATTTATTAAATGTAATAAACTACTTTTAACAAATATGTCACTAATATCATCAAAATATGAACATGTTTATTAGGAGGAATATTATTATAGTCCCAGAAATACACATTCCCTAGCAAATACACCTCTAATATTTAATTGATAAACATAAATTTGTGAATAAGATGAGTATATTAACTATATCCTATCATAGAAAATAATAGCATTACTAGTAATGATAAATAATAGTAAATCTCTAACTATTATCAACAAAAAGTAAATCTACACTACCACAATCTATCATAATAGATTGTGTTCAAGTACATAGAGGTTCATAGATCATACATCCATGAATGATCATAGCATACTTTAACCTATAACACCCTATACCTTTAATTTCTCTACTATTTCCCCTTTCCATCCCCTTCACCCCCTCCTCTTCTCCTCCTCTCCCCATACTAAAAAATGAACTCCTTAAAATATAACTTCACATACTTGAACTTATAATATCCTTTATCTTAAATTCTACCTTATATACCAAGTATTCTCTTCTAAAAGACTATCCTCGATACCCAGTTTTCAAATATGGAACAAACAAAACTACCCACTACAGAATTTAAACATAATTGCATAGATCACATTAATATACAAACAAGTATAGAACAAAGACATAAACAACTATAGAAAAAAGAATGTAGAAAAAACCAAATTGTCAACAAGAAACTACTATATTCAACAACTGGCAAACAAAAGAGTAACATAACATCAACTTAAATAGTATAAAAAAAATCCTAAAATCAATTGCAGAGAATAGGCAAATGAGTAGACTATAAGGATGGAAAAAATCAAGAGAAATATAAAATAAGAAGAAAAGAAAAAAATGAGAATTTATGATGAAAGAAACAACAGTTTAAAACTAGATTATATATAATTAGGTATAAGGTTACTAAGAGCATGTGACCTTGACAAGCCAAACCAAGTTTGACTTCACTCTAAAGTAGAAAACACCTTGAAGAAGATTAATATGAGATTAACTTACCTTTGAAGTAGATGCCACTTGAGGAAAATTAACAAGACCATATTAAGACCATTGTAGAAAAAAATCATCTTCTTCTTCCTAATATGAAAATCAGTTATTAAAATTTTTGCTAAGGTTGATAAGATGTGAGACTTCTTTGATGAAAATTTTCAATTAGCATTGAAATCTAAGTAGAAGAAAGTGGAACATGACAAAGCAAAAGATAAGGATAAAAGAAAGAAGAAAGACACACAAAAGGATTTCAATCAGCAGAAAGGGAAAGCAATTTTAATTAAGAAGGTTGTAGGCTTAAATTTGGATGATGATGGTTATGACATTTGGCAACATAAACATCTTAAGAATTGTTACCCTATGATGTCAAATCTTCAAGAGCTTTGAACTTATACCTTAAATCCAAAATTCATCAAAAGGAAAATGCCTAGTAGGTTGCCTTACCCTCAAGGCAACTATAGGCAATCTTATCATCAATAGTAGTACTTCCTAGTGGGGGTCCACCTCAACCTTATAAGTATTAACAATAGCAATGGTAAAATTCATAGTAATTGGGGATGCCACCACCCAAACAAAAATACTCCTAAAAATAATAAAATCCTTATAAATATTATGTCTAGTAGCCTGTTTCTCTAATGGATATAATTTTTGAAGATCGTTGAACTTAGAAAGGGGGGGATGAATAAGTTCTCCTAATCAAAAATTAATCAGCCAAAGCACACACCAATTTTAATGTGATTCCCCAACTTGGGTAGCCCACACTTAGAGGGTAGTTCACTAGCACACCTTTGGAATTTGTTGCTCTCAAAATGTGATTTAAAGTGTATCACACCTTGTACAAGCTCTAAGCTTCACTCTAGAGTGATTCAATACTGATGAGTGGCGAGGTACCCCTACACTCAACCATA
>MNCI01015499.1:1347195-1379196 GCA_015680685.1 Gnetum montanum
CTTCGCTACTTCTAGCCAGGATTGGGAAATGAAGGGAGTGCCGCCTCTTATTTATAGATATGGCGGCGGGACACGATATCGCGTACGCGATATCGCGGCACATGCAAGTCGCATCTCATCAAATACTATGAATCCACTCAATCCTGTAAGGTCATGATAATCTTAGAATGTGGATTCCAAGATTACATAACCTTTACAACTTGATCTTTGCTTCAGAGTGTTGTGGTGCTACACCAACACTCAATCCCACAGGATCTTAACAAGATTAAGGATGTTGCCTTTCCACAGGAAGCACATTAACCCTCCAGGGAAATAAGAGAGAAGCAAAAATTACAAGGAAAGGATGCAACTAATTTTATTGATCCTTCTACCTTTGAGGTACAACACACTTTGACGACTTACAACAATACAAGAGATAGTACAATGAGGCATACAAACACAATAGAATAATTTGCACAATGATTGCTTGATGTTGACACTTGCTTGCATTCAACCCTTACATATTTCTAAAGAGAATGAAGTCTTCTTATAGTCTATATGTTTTCAAAATCACCTTATAATTCATGCTATGACTATCTAAAGGTCATTAGAGACATCTTCTTCAAGATTAAGAAATTGTTTTGCATATGACTTCCATTTGAGAGAGACATATTTGAGGATATGTCTTTATGAAGATGTCTTCTTCACAAGGAAGACATCTACTATTCCTAAGAGACTTCTTCTTCTAAGCATCCTTCAACTCAACCGAGATATCTACTTTATTAGGGATATGTTTGTGCTTGATGGAAGACATCTGCCATTTTTTAAAGACTCGATCCTTTTGTTCTTTGGCCAAGACATCTACTACTATGGAGAGATGTCTACTGTTTCTTAGATATGTCCTCACTATAATTAATCCTTTAATGCTAAGGCTTCCTTCTGAACACTAGAGTTGAGCTTTGAGGTCTTTGTTCCTTGTCCATGCACTTTGAGCTCCTACATGCTTTCTTGAGACTTTGTAGAAGTCCTTCTTCTTTGAGCTCTCCTTTTGTCAAAATCCAAGTTCTTTTCCTACAAACACAACAACCACACAAACCAAAAGGTTTTGTAGAAGTCCTTCTTTGAGCTTTCTTAAGGTTTTAACATACCAAAAGGTCAAAAATCTTCCCCTTTTTGATAATGTCCAAAAGTTAAGAAAATGGGTTAGTCTAATCACAATATACTTAATCAAAATATACATAAGCACCACTTCTCCCCCTTTTGGACATGAACAAAAAAGAGGTAAGCCAAGCCTCCCCTAAACAGGTGCATAGAAATTTTTTTTATGTTTAAAGTAAAGATAAGAATAGAAAGACTTACTTGATAGGACAAGGTCCTATCCCCATATCTTTGCATAGAGAAGTCAACTATTGTTCATCTAGAGGTTTTTTGAAAGCATCAACAAGTTGACTATCCATTTGAATAAACTCTAGCCTTACATGTCCATGTTGGCCATGTTCTCATATAAAGTGATGATGAATCTCAATATGTTTGGTGCAAGAATGTTGTATGGGATTTTTCGTAATATTGATGGAACTCTTATTGTCATAGTAAATGGGCGTTCAGTCTTCTTTTACACCTAGATCTTTGAGAGTTTCTTTTATCCAAAGTAGTTGAGCACAATAACACTTGGTTGAGATATATTCAGCTTCTTCTATTGAAAGGGACATAGAAGTTTTCTTCTTGGTTGTCCAAGAAACAAGACTTCTTCCTAAAAAGAAACAATTTCCACTTGTGCTTCGATGATCATTAAAATAGCCTACCTAGTCTACATCATAATATCCAGCAAGATCAAATGGAGAATCCTTTTGACACCAAATGCCCCAATTAATAGTATCTTTCAAAAAATGGAAAATACATTTAATAGCTTTGTAACGAGACTTCTTTGGAGCTATTTGATATCTAGTCTACTAGCAGTTAAATAAAGTAGACTAGCTATCATACCTCTATAGAGCTTAAGATTGATAGACTTACTTGGATTGTCTTTGATGAGTTTGGAATTTGCAACCATATGAATATTTTTAACTTTAATATCTCCTAATTTGTATTTGAGCAAGAAATATTTAACATATTTGGTTTGGTAGATGAAGGTTCCATCAACTATTTAATAGATTTAAAACCCAAGAAAGTTCTTGAGTTCTTTCATCATGCTCATTTCAAATTCAGACTGCATGAGATCAAGAAATTTCTTGCAAAGGATTTCATTAGTGGCACCAAAAATAATATCATCAACATAAATTTAAACTATTAGAAAATATTTACATTCTATTTTAAGAAATAGAGTAACATCAACTTAACCTCTTTCAGAACCATTTGATGTAAGGTGTTGTGAAAGTCTTTCATACCAAGCTCTTGGAACTTGTTTAAGATCATAGAGGGCTTTCTTAAGCTTGTAAACATGATAAGGATTGATGGAATCAACAAATCCTTCAGGTTATTCAAAGTAGAATTTTTCTTGTATGGTTTCATTCAAGAAAAAACTTTGAACATCCATTTGATTGAGCTTGATGGTTTTAATGCTAGCGTAGGCTAGAAGAAGTCTAATAGATTTCAGCCTAGCAACAAGAGCAAAGGTTTCATCAAAGTCAATACCTTCCCTATTGGTTGTACCGTTTGATAACCAATCTAGCCTTATTTTTAATGATGTTTTCATCTTCATTAATCTTGTTCCTAAAGAAACATTTTTTTTCCAATAATAGGTTTATGATCTAGTCTAGGTGTTAATTCCCATACATCATTTCTTGCAAATTGATTTACCGCATCTTTCATAGCAGAAGTCCATCCTTCCTCTCCTTTAGCTTCCTTAAAGTTTTTGGGTTCAATTTGGAAGAGGTATGTTGAAACAACAAAAATCTCTTTGATTTGACTTCTAGTATGAACACCATCTTGAACTTCCCAAATAACATCATTTAGAGAGTAAGTTTTGCTACTTGAGTGCCTTTTTGTAGAAGCATCAAAGAACTCCCCCTACACTGGTAGCCTCTTGGATGATAATTAGTGATACATACAAACCTCTCCTTTTGGTTATTTTTTATTAGATCTTTTGGATGATGAATCTAATTGTTTATGTTCTTCTTGATCACTTATTACATCCTTTATGTCTTTGAGAAAACTTTCAATTCTCTACTTCTTTTCATTTTCAGTTGTTGTTGTCTACAAAATATCCTTACCAAAACCTTTTTGACAAGATCAAGCATGAATCTTATTTTGAACATCATGAGAATAACCAAGGTTTTGTTTACTATCATAATTTTTGCAAACAAGCAAATTATTCTCCTCACAGATGGCATTACCAAACCTGATTGTGCTAGTGTTTGAGCTTAAGCTTGTATCCTCTAGAGAGACTTTTTCTACCCTTTCTTCCCTAGGTTGTCTCTCATGCATTTCTCCTTGTAGAAAATCCCTGTAATCCTTATTTAAAGGGGTTAGTTGTTGAATCTCAGCTCTTATATATGAGATTTCCTTTTTTAACTCAATGTGAATTGCATCAAGTTTTTTATTCAAAAATTTCTTTACCTTTCTAATTAAGTATTGAAGGATGAAAGTCTCTTTTCATAATTCACTAAACCTTTCATCATGTTTATCTTGTAGATCATTTGAAGCTTGAGGCAAATCTTCCTCTATTAGAGCCATGCATATGAGTTGAGAATCTTTAGTAGAGTCATCTACTTCTTTTGCACTTTACTTACCATCATCCCAACTTGTATACAAGTTGGTATTTTTCAATTCCTCTTTAGTGGATCTATTCTTTGGCTACACCTTGCTATTGCTAGGAAATTCAAAGGTCATATGGCCTCTTCCTTTACAAACCAAACATTCTATAAAAGATATATACAAGTTAGAATTTAAATTTTTTTTACCTCTTTCTTTACCTTTGAACAAATTAGGCCTTTGCTAAGTTAAGCCCTTACTTCTTCTTACTATTAGTCATTGTAGCTTTCTAGAGAGAAAGGCTATCTCATCTTTGCTACCCTCATCATGCTCATTCATCATCTTCTTCTTAGAGGTAACCTTGAGAGTGATGGGTTTTTCTTAGATAGCTCCTTCAGTTATAAGGTTCATTTCATAAGGAATGAGAGCACTTTGAAGTTCTTCATATTTTAGAGTTGAAAAATCTCTAATTTCCTCCATGGCCATGACCTTTGCTTTGAACTTTGGCTAAAGTTTTTGGATCATTTTAATAATCACATCACTCTCTCGTAGATCTTTGCTAGTACCTCTGATGGCCACAATAAGATCATTGGCTCTAGAAAAGTAATCCTTTATTTTTTCTCCTTCTTTCATTTTTATCTTATCATACTCACTTTGTAAAACTAACAATTTCGATTTTTTAACTATTGAGCTTCCTTCATATGTAGCCTCTAATGTTTCCCAAATTTCTTTGGCCTCTTTGCATCAAGCTACTCTATTAAACTTAAATTTATTTAAAGCATAATATAAATAATTCTTTGCTTTGGAGTTAAACATAAGATTATCTATTTCTTCTTGACTCCATTTGTTGTGGGGCTTGATGGTTTTGGTGAAGTTGTCAACGAGCAGTGTGTAACCTTCAAGGATGGACTACCAAACTCTGAACTCCATAGATTTAAATAATCCTTGCATTCTAGCTTTCCTATAAATGAAGTTAAATCAATCGAACATGGGTGGCTTTGTATAAGATGTCCCCTCCATTGTTCACTCTTGATGTTGATGAGGAAGAAGATTACCAACTCTAATACCACTTTAGGATTGTTGAACTTAGAAGGAGGGGTGATGAATAAGTTTCCCTAATCAAAAATTAATTGGCCAAAACACACACCAAATTTAAAGTGGTCCCTTAACTTGGGTAGTCCATACTTTGAGGATAGTTTTCTAGCACACCTCCAGAATTATTTACTCTCAAAATGTGGTTTGAATGGTATCCCACCTTGTACAAGCTCTAAGCTCGACTCTCAGAGTGATTCAATGCCACGAACCCACTCAACCCAACAAGGTCCCAACAAGCTTAGAATCTATTTTCTAGTATCCCACAACCTTTACAACTTGAACTTTGCTCTAGAGTGTTGTGGTGCTACACCAACACTTAATCTTGTAGGATCTTGACAAGCTCAAGGATGATTCTTTCCTACAGGGAGCACATCAACCCCACAAGGCAATAAGAGAGAAACAAAAATTACAAGGAAAGGGTGCAACTAATTTTGTTGATCCTTGTACTTTGAGGTACAACATACTTTAACCACTTACAATAATACAAAAGATAGTACAATGAGACACACAAATAAAATATAATAATTTGCACAATGATTGCTTGATGTTGACACTTGCTTACATTCAACCCTTGCACATTTTTCAAGAGAATGAAATCTTCTTATAGACTAGATGTTTTTAAAATCACCTTAGAATTCATGCAATGTCTATCTAACATCCACTAGAGATGTCTTCTTTGAGATTGAGATATCTTTCTACATCTAAATTCCATTCAAGAGAGATATCTTTGAGAAGACATCTTTATGAATACATCTTCTTCACAAGGAAGATGTATACTATTTCTAAGAGATATCTTCTTTTGAGCATCCTTCAACTTGGCTAAGACTCTACTTCATCAGGGAGACATCTTTGCTTGATGGGATACATCTACTTTTTTTTAAAGATATCTTCACTTGATCCTTATATTCTTTAGTCAAGATGTCTATTGTTGTTAAGAGATGTCTTCACTTGATGAGAGATGTCTGCTATTTCTTGGAGATGTATTCACTATAGTTAATCCTTCAATGCTAAGGCTTCCTTTTGAACACCAAAGTTAGGCTTTGAGGTCTTCATTCTATTGACCTTTTAGTATGTTAAAATCTTAAGGAAAATGGAGAACAAAGAATGTTTGTGTGGTGTTATGTTTACAGAACAAGATTATGGATAAGGACTAAGAAAATTAGGAGCATGTGAAAATTCAAGAGTAAGGACAAGGAGCAAAGATTTCATAGTGCAAAGGAAGCTTAAGAAAGATGATGGGACATGATATCGCATGGGCCACGATATTGCGTACGCGATATCGCATCCATCGCTATATCGCGTTGTCCTGATGATATCGCGTATGCAAGATCTCGGTGTGCCGCCAAGTCTATAAATTAGAGGTGGCTCTCCCTTATTCCCATATTCTAGGCCTAGACTGTAGTGAAACTTTGGCAGTTTTACCTCTCTAGAGATAGAATAATTTCCATGTGCTCGTAGTAGGAACTCCAAAGTAAACGGATCTTTATTCGAGCAAATATTGTACTTGAACACAAGTCTGTGTATTGAAATAAAGAGAAACTTCTTGGATAAACCTTGTAGTGCATGGATTAGGCTAATTAGGATTTTATTTACTATTATTTATTATTCATCATTTAAATGCTTTATTAGTTAATTAAACCTCTCAACCCTTCTCCTATAGTTAAGTGCATTCAGTACGACCGCTTTGAGCACATGCATTATGCTTGGTGATCCTAGTAGCGAATAGCGTTTGGTAACCAAGGTTGCATTGGTTTAGGGTGTGAACAGTAAGTGGGAAAAGATGCTAATGCTAGGTTAATTAAGACTTAGTTAGTTAGTTAAAGTTAGTGAATTAGTCTCTTCACCCTTCACCTCACTAGCATAGTAGATAAAACATAAAAACTATAAAACTCACATACCTCAGACTTACTTAATCATACAATCATGAAAAATACAAGTAAGTATAGGAAGATAATGAATGATTAACCTTAAGTGTTCTATAAGGCGTGTAGGCACTTAGTCTGTGAAGTTCGATTGGATCATGTGTGTAACACTTATATTCATATGGTTGAGTGTAGGGGTACCTCACCACTCATCATTAGTGCCGTTGCCAGGGACTAAGTGTTTGTGTGCTAAGTAGAACATAGGAAATTATCCACATCGTTGGGAGCTTAAACGAACCCTTAGGGTTAATTAAATGAAAAATTATATAATGGTTAAATAGCACACCAAATTAAATTAACAATGTCTTCTTCTTCGAAAAAAGGGAATTCACCACCTAGGGATCATACAAGAAACAGTCGGCAGCATCAAACACATAATCGAAATCTGCTAGTTCCTCAACAATATCGGGTGGTCTATATTCATCCCAATGAGTATATCCCTAATTTTACTTTTATCCTCCATCAGGATGAACAACTGCATTGGCGTGATCTGCAAGGTAACATTGTGTTACCTCTAGATCGTTTAGTCTCAAACATGCTCCTTCGTGCGCTTACACAGATCGACATGACACAGCTATATGCTAAATACATTGTAGGTGATTTAGACACAAGGGATTATCATCCCATAGAAGCACAATGTTTAAGGGACTTGTGGAAGGAGAGCCACCACACATTGTTGAAGGGCAAAAGGGTCTTGCATGTCCTAAGTGAAATTGGAGATGGTGAACCACTTATAACGGGTTCTCCATCAAATGATGTTTTCCCTCCTAATGATGGTAAGGAGATAGGGTATCAGAACCTACACTCTATGATACACAACACTAGTTCTGATCCTTGTGAATGCCAACTGTTCATTGAGGGAACAAAAACACATGACAAGGACAGGCACTTGGATCATCATCACATTCGAGGCCATAGTAGCCAAAGAGAAGGTAAGAAACATTGTCATGGTGATGGTTCCCCTTCCTCTTCCCCTTCATCACATCATTCACCCTCTCCTTCCACATTTGGGTGCAGCCACCAAGAGCATAATGGTGAGGATAAAGGTAAACGAGATGAGAGACCTCAACGAGAGAGTCGAGAGAGAGGATGAGGGCAGTCAAGAGAATAAAGGCATGAACAAAGGGAAAGTAGGGAACAAT
Organism: Gnetum montanum; assembly: GCA_015680685.1. NCBI lineage: Eukaryota > Viridiplantae > Streptophyta > Gnetopsida > Gnetales > Gnetaceae > Gnetum > Gnetum montanum. Next base: position 1,355,024 of record MNCI01015499.1, read on the forward strand.
GTAGACACCATAGATGTCATGAAAGAGATGATCATGATGAGCCCCTACTTGCCACCCAAAGTATGCTAGATATTATGGAGGTAGTTAGAATACCAACAAGACGTCAAAGAGATAGTCAAATCAAAAGATTAGATATGAATAATATCCCATGCTTTGAAGGGGGATACAACGCTAATCCAAAAAATCATTTATAGGAATTCCATGATGCCTGCACCTTGTAGAACATAGAGAATGAGTGGCAGAAATTAAAGTTATTTCCTAGGATGCTCATAAAGGAAGCACAAAGTTGGTACCAGTCCTTAGAGCCGAAAACCATTAGGAGGTGGAGTATGATGTTAGAATTGTTTAATGATAAATACCAAATGTACTCTAGAGAGTCTAACTTGCATAAGTAGATCCAAGGATGGAAGCAAGGTACTCATGAACCCTTGGATGCTACCATGGGCCGATACTATGCATTGCTACATCGTATCCTAGGCCATGGTTATGCATAGCAGGATCAACTCCACCACCTTGTAGATGGGCTAAGACATGAGACTAGGAGAACCCTTGGNAGTAAGGTGGATCAATTGTGGGATTCCTTAGACTCTAGAATTGAAACTATCCTAAAAATCGTAAAGGAGTCTAAGGAGGAACAAAGTAGTGGCCATGATAACAAAAAGCGAGATGCAGATCATGCACGTAACAATGGTAAGGGAAAAATTACCATCTTCGATGAGGTTGTGGATTTTGATACAAAAAATGATGGTGGATGTGAGATCTATCAATATGACCATCCTAAAGGATGTTTTCCAATCATCTCACATCTACAAGAGTTTGGGGTATATGCACTCAACCCAAGACTTAACAGACAGCAGGCACCCCAAAGATTACCTTATCCCCAAGGTAACCCGAGACAGTTGCACCAAATGTTAACATACTATCCAAGTGGAACTCCACCACAATCCATCGGGCAACATTAGTAGTGGCAACACCCACAGTCATGGGGGATGCCACCACCTAGACAACAATACCCTTACGGAAACCAGATCCTTATGGCTATTACGTGAAGCAGCTGGTTTCTCCAAGTGACTCTATGGGTCACATAACCCCACCACATTACTACCAATTTCAGGAGTATTTTAGGACTCCTTCTCCTCCAGGAGACACTCCATATCCATACTATCCTCCGAATCCATCCACATCTCTTACGCTGGTAGCTCCACCACCAAGCGCTTCAACAATGCCAAGGGTATTTCCCATTCAACTGCAACAACCCGATATCATGAGGGCTCCCAATCCTTAATTCTTAGTTGGTCTCGACAATCCTATGCCAAAAAGACCTTTCTTTAGAACCAACAATCCAACTAAGCCCTCACCTTCACAAGAGGTTGAACATCTAAACACCTCCATACCAAATAAGGTTTCGGGACCCCCTTCAACCCAAAAACTGAGGCCAATGCATATGGTTATGTTAACACATACCATTACTGAGTAGATTAAGGTAGGCCACCTTCCCAAGAAATTCTTTGATCCTAGAAGCCCCCTAATTTATCTCCAAGTCACTGGGAATGAACCTCATAATGCTCTTCTTGACTCAGGCTTAGAATTCAACTTAATTTCACAAGAATTCTATAAAACCTAGAACCTGCCTCCACTCAAGAAGAGAAATATTCTCCTAGAGCTAGTTGACCGATCCATTAGGACAGGTTGAGGACATTGTTACCACTGTAGGTGGTTGGTCATACCTAGTTGATTTCCTGGTCATCCAAATAAACAATGACAAAGGGGACTTCTCGATAATAATGGGAAGGGCATGGTTGATTACAATAGATGCATGCCTAGGAATCCACAATATTTTCCTAGAAATATCTAAGAAAAATACTTTTGGAAAGATTGAGAAGAAGAAATTTCCATGCGTCGCATATAGTGACACAGGGTGCCATTGCGTGTAGAAATCATGGGTAATGCGGAGTTTAACATTGCTTGCATGCAATTGGTGTGCACAAGACATTGAGATACAAAAGTGCTTATATGTAGCAGCCACACAAGAAGAAAACACCCAATGGCTGATGGTTGATCAAGAGAGTAATTCAATGACATGCATGGAACTAACTAAGGGGATAACTAGTGCTTATGTTGAAAGCATGGATGCATTCGAGCAAGTCCGTTACCAACTTCCAGCCCTTAACCCTGAAAACATTAACTGGGGCAAGTTGGAAATTCTTGAGAAGTTTAACTAGGAGCCCCTAGATCTAAAACTGTTTCCCACTGGTTTGGAATACATGACCCTTAAAAATGGAAAATCTTTAATCATCAACGCAAAGCTTGCTTCCAAGAAAAAAGAAAGTTTGCTGAAAGTGATAAATAAATGGTCAACAACCTTTGCTTGGTCATACCTTGAACTAACTGGAATAGATCCTAGGATATGCCAGCATAGGATTTACACGGACCCCTCCATGAAGCCTCGCAAACAACTACGGAGGCGATTGAACCCAAAGTTAAAACAAATAGTAAAAGAAGAGATAGAGAAACTTCTCAAGGCTGAGTTCATTTACCCCATTGCTAACAATGAATGGGTTAGTCCTCTAGTAATTTTACCAAAAAAGGAGGCAAATGGAGGGTATGCATAGATTTCAAGCTATTAAATATGACAACGTTCAAGGATCACTTTCCATTGCCATTTGTTGACCAAGTCTTAGACACTATAGTAGGGCATCGCCACTACAATTTTCTAGATGGTTATAGTGGGTATAACCAAATACGAATCACACTAGAAGATCAAGCCAAAATAACGTTCACCAGTCCTTGGGGAACATTTGCATATAAACAAATGCCATTTGGCTTGTGCAATTCCCTACCACGTTTCAATGATTAGTTCTAAGCATATTTCAATAGAAAATAGGTAACGGAGTAGAAGTCTTTATGGATGACTTCTCCACTTATGGAACAAGATTTGATCAAGCCCTAGACCGATTAGAGCAAGTGCTAAGATGATGTGTTGAAACCAACCTGAAGCTCAATTGGTAGAAAATCCACTTGATGGTTCAAGAGGGCGTAGTATTGGGGTATAATATTTCGTAGTTAGGAATAGAGGTGGACCCAGAAAAGGTTAAATTCATCTAAGAAATCACTCGACAACTAGAAACTTTCAAAGACATTCGGTCATTCCTTGGACACACTAGCTACTATAGGAGATTTATCGAGAACTTCTCAAAAATTGCCAAACCATTGGTGGAATTAATGAAGAAGGATGCACCATTCGAATGGACCAGGGAATGTGAATGAGCATTCCAAACTCTAAAATAGAGGCTTGTCAAAACTCCCATTCTATAGGCCCCTAACTGGTCTAGGCCATTTCATATCATGACTGACACATCTAATTATGCCTTAGGAGCTGTACTAACATAGTTAGATGAACAAAAATGACCTTATTACATCCACTATGCTAGTAAGAGTATTACCGGTGCACAACTCAACTACACGACTACGGAAAAGGAATTAATGGCTATAGTGTTTGCACTGGATAAATTTAGGCACTATGTGTTAGGCTACAAAGTGTATATTCATATGGATCATAGTGCAATAAGGTTCCTCATGAACAAGCCAATGGTTAGCCCTCGTATTATACGTTGGTTGGTAATCCTTCAGGAGTTTGACTTAACAATAGTAGACCAAAAAGGCACTGAGAATGTAGTCGCAGATCACTTATCTCAGTTGCATTGGGACAACAAAGAGGACAAATATGTCGTATCTGATCATTTCCCTTATGAAACCCTCTTTGCTGGTGTAGCGAATAGCCAACCCACGAGCACGAATTGGTATAGCATCATTCTCACTTATCTCCTTTCCCAAGAAACACCATAGGGGTTGGACTTTAGGAAGAAGCAACAGTTTCTTCACAAAACCAAGTACTTCATGGAAATCAAAGGATAGCTTTATAAAGTTTGTCTTGATGGCTTGGTTCAATGGTGTGTACCCAATGTGGACCAACTAAGAGTTCTCCAGGATGCTCATGAGGGCCCTTGTGGGGGTCACTATGTTGGGAGATGAATGACTACCAAGATCCTACTTGCAAGATACTGACCAACACTATTTCGGGACATCCATCATTTTGCCCAATCCTGTGAACACTGCCAACGTGATGGTGGAATGACTACTAGAATGGAGGGTCCACAATAATGGATTCAACCTTTGGAACCCTTCAACATTTGGGGAATAGACTTTATGGGGCCCATTACACCAATTTCCAACGGGAAAGTTTATATCATTGTTGCTGTTGACTATTTAATCAAATGAGTTGAAGTAGCTACTATAATAGACTGCACATTGTCTACGGCTGCATTTGTACAACAATAAATCGTAAATAGGTTTGGTGTGCTACATGAACTGATCGCTGATAATGGAACACATTTTACGGGTGCAACCTTTTGCAAGTTGATGCAATGCTTAGGGGTTGAATATAAATTGACCACACCTTATCAACCCCAAGCTAACGACCAAGATGAGGTCACTAATCGAGAGATTACAAGAATATTAATGAGAACAATTAGCAAATTTAGAAGAGATTGGAGGACTAAACTGAATGATGCTCTCTGGGCATACCGCTCCACTTGGAAACTCCCTACAGGTTACTCTCCCTATGAGTTAGTGTACGGGAAACTCGCAAAACTTCCTATTCAAGTAGAGCTCCATACACTATTCATGGCATGTGACCTCCACCTTAATCTTAACCTAGCACAAAAGCAAATATTAGCAACTTTAAATGTGCTAGATGAGAATCGATTGGTTGCCTTGTCCTCAAATGAGTTGCACAAGGCACATAACAAGCAACTTCATGACTTAAGAATTTGAAGGGTTAAGTACCAACCAGGAGATAAGGTCCTTTATTGGAACCCCACACATGTACCACAATGCACAAAATTCCAAACATTGTGGGAGGGACCTTACATTATTCACAAAATCTTCCCTTCAGGAGCCATGACAATATACAAGCCTAAAAGCCCTAATAAGAGGTTACTGGTCAATGTGCAACAAACCAAACTCCTCCGTGAACCAAGAATAGCTAGTGCAAATTACACCTCTGATAATGAAAATCCTCACTCACTATTTTGGATCTCCTCCTTTCAATTCAGTCATGGGGGAGATGGCCACCTATGCTGATCATTAGGGGCCCTCAGTTCTTTTAAATTTTTGTTTTACAAATTTCTTTAACTTTTCTTGTTTTTGTTTTACAACATCATTTATTATTTTTCATTTCTTTATGTGTGAGTGTGTGTGTGTGTGGTTTTATCTATCCTGTAAGTTTTTCACCCAATAAGTGTTCTTCATGATGGTATGAACTGTTTTTCTATTTGATTGCTAATGTTTGGTTTTTACCTTTATGTTATGATGTTGATAGTAAGATATTTTTCTTTTGATATGATATGAAATGAGTCCACATCACCCATACATCCACAAATTTCTATGGTCTCTCTTGGCTTGGAACTGTACAGTCCCCTTCTCAATAATAAGAACTTTAATGAATCGATGACTGGGCACTTCTCAAACTAAGAACTCAAGGCTTGAAAAGGGTGTGACTTCAAGGGAACTTGGTGCATTTGTGTTGGCCATTCTCTTGGGTGCTTGGATGTTTTCTTATCATTTTGACATTACCTAATTATTGGGAAGATGAGCAAATAAAAATAACAAAGTCTTTGCATGGTGTGGTTCTCATGCATAAACACATAAAAAAAAAACAAACAGTGAGAATTCAAAACACATCCCTTAGAAAAAATAATCATGTGGGCTACAAGCACTGGTTATGGAACTAAAATAAAAATGTTTCTTCTAACTAAGGCCCTTCTCGCTTCCCATTCTCTCCTCCTTCGTTTCATTGGAATGGTGATGGCTCTTTGGAGATGCATTCTCTTTACTTTGAGTGGATGGATTAGCTGAATGCATTGATGCAAAGTCACTGGATATGGTTTGTTTGAGGCCAGAGTTGGAATGAGATTTACCAAGTCACATTAATCATTAAATCCACAAGGGACTGTACATCTCCTTGTTCTTGAGACTCCATTCCACTCTCTCCTTTCCATCAATTCTTTCGCCATCTATCACCTCATTACCGGTTGTATCATTAGTCCATATCTTGGTGGATGCATTGTTTTCTTTTTGGTAAATTCTTGCAGTTAATACTTTAACTCTTGTTCCAAATGAAATTCCTAGAGCCTACAGAATTTTTGAATGTGGGTTTGTTAGGGCATTAAGGGCATGAGCCTACTTTGGGGAGGACCCACTAACATTTCTATTTGGTGCACTAGTAAATTCTTTCCCTTAACATTTTTGCAATCCACTTTATTTTGTTCATTTCCATCCTAACATCCATTTCATTGACATTACAATTGTCTCTTTTTCTCCATCCTTCTTATTCCTTTTCCTTTTCTTCCTCCATTCTATCACTACCAGAGGTTTGCTCTTAGTCATGGGGGTCCTAGTCCAATTTTTTTAATTTTCTCCTAATCCCTACACCTTTGGTAGTCATCATTAGTATATCTTCAGATCTGTATCAGCCATGCCACAACTCAGCCAATGGACCTTACACTAAAGCAAGGTATCAATTGCATTATGATTCATTTACCCTTGCTAATATAAAGACTGTGTTGTGTGTGAAGATGGCAATCATGCAACAATGGATTGGATCTGGAGAAAACACTTAGAATGGACCAGTGCTGAAGTAGCTATGCAAGGAGCAAGATTGATGGCATGCTTACGGATGGATAATGAAAGGTGCAATCTTGGCATTGGTAGCGGCAAACTTTTTTTCTCTTCTTTCTTCTCTCTCTCAGCTGCCAAATATGGCCTGATGTCAAATGTATAAGGTATTCACTTTTGTTATCATGAACACCAGTTTTGTTGTGCCTTGTAATGATGATCCATTTACATGTCATCCCATTAGTTCCATTTGAGTCAATAATCCCATACCTTTCCAATATTTTGTAAGGAATTTGAGAATGAGTTTTCATTCAGTCATGGGGGTATGATGGGATGCGATATGGCAGTGTGCCACCAAGTTTATAAATAAGAGGTAGTTCTCCCTTGTTCCCATATTCTAGGCCTAGACCATAGTGAAACTCTAGTAGTTTTACCTCTCCAGAGATAGAATAATTTCCATGTGCTTGCAGTAGGAACTCCAAAGTGAACAGATCTTTATTCGAGCAAAGATTGTACCTGAACACAAGTTTGTGTACGGAAATAAAGACAAACTTCTTGGATAAACCTTGTAGTGCATGGATTAGGCTAATTAGGATTTTATTTACTATTATTTATTATTCATCATTTAAATGCTTTATTAGTTAATTAAACCTCTCAACCCTTCTCCTGTAGTTAAGTGTATTTAGTACGACCGCTTTGAGCACGTGTGTTACGCTTGGTGATCATAGTAATGAATAACATTTGGTAACCAAGGTTGCATTGGTTCAGGGTGTAAACGGTAACTGGGAACAGATGATGATGCTAGGTTAATTAAGGCTTAGTTAGTTAGTTAAAGTTAGTGAATTAGTCTCTTCACCCTTCACCTCACTAGCATAGGAGATAAAACATAAAAACTATAAAAATCACATACCTTAGACTTGCTTAACCATACAACCATGAAAAATACAAGTAATTCTGGGAAGACAACGAATAATTAACCTTAAGTGTTCCATAAGGCGTGTAGGCACTTACTCTGCGGAGTTCAACCAAATCATGTGTGTAATGCTCATATTCGTATGGTTGCGTGTAGGGGTACCTCGCCACTCATCAAAAGATGTCTCTAAGAAACAATAGATGTTCTTGTCAAAGTGAAGGAAAATCAATAAATACTTCTCCAAGAAACAACATAGATCTCTAAGAAAATAGTAGACGTCTTGGCCAAATTGAAGAATGCATAGACAAAGACATCTTTGAAAAATAATAGATGTCTTTCTAGTAAGAAAGACATCTCCACAAAGATGTCTTTCTTGTGGAGAAGATGTCTTTCTAGATTGAAGGTCCAATATAGAAAGACATCTTAGCCTCAAAGAAGATGTCTCTAGTTATTAAATAGCTATTGCATGATTTCTAAAGTGATTTTGGAAACATATTGGCTGTAAGAAGACTTCATTCCATTGGAAAATGTGTAATCATTGTGTACTATCAAGTGTCATTGTCAAGCAATCATTGTAATCATCATTGTTCCTCATTATACTATCTTTTACCTATTGTAATTAGTCAAAGCAAGCTATACCTCAAAGTACAAGATCAGAAAATGAAGTTTCATTCATTCCTTATAATTTTTGTTCTCTTTTGTTGCCATACGAGGTTGATGTGCTTTTTGCAGAAAGGCATCTTGCTTGAGCTTGTTGGGATCCTATGAGCTCAAATGGTAAAGGTTGTGGGATCTTGGAAACCAAATTATAAGCTTGTTAGAACCTTGTGGGGTTGAGTGGATTTATTATATCTAATCACTCTGGAGCAGAGCTTAGAGCTTGTATAAGGTGTGGTATCCTTCAAACCACATTTTGAGGACAACAAAGTCTAGAGGTGGGCTAACGAACTATCCTCCAAGTATGGACTATCCAAGTTGGGGAACCAGATTAATTTTGGTGTGTGCTTTGTTCAAAGAATTTTTAAATTTGGGGAACTTATTCATTCCTCTCCTTCTAAGTTCAATGATCCCCATGTTTCTTGTCTAAGCACTTTGAACTCCCGCATGCTTCCTTCAGATTTTGTAAAAGTCCTTCTTTAAGCTCTCCTTTTGTTCAAATCCAAGTTCTTGCCCTAAAAACACAACAACCACACAAACATCCTTATTCTTCATGTTTCTTAAGGTTTTGACATACCAAAATGTTAATAATTTTTTTAGCAAATCTAATTTTTCTCTCTTTAAGTTCTCTCCTTCAAATTTTATTTCACTAGAATTATCTTATGAGAGAACTCTATATTACTCCCATCCTTCTTAACCAATGTTGGAATTTTTACTTCTTTTATTGATGCAAATATTTATATTAATTATCAAATTATAGATGTACAACTTGATGAGTAATTTTGATACAACCAAGACACCTAATTTTATTCTTCTTAACGATGCATATGAGTCATTGATTACTAATCTTTTAGTACAATATGTATTCATTCAAATTTTAGGTTGCCTACCTCATAATTAAAGTTTCATTTTGCAATTAACTAATATGATAAAAAAACATGACATCCAAGTCCTTTACACTAGGTATTATTCTCATTTTTCTTTAGTTGTTAAGTTAGGAAATGCTTTGATAGTGTAACTTGTACTAGAGATAGGGTCTTTTATACATAGGCATGTAGTGTTCATTATTCATAAGTGGGCTCTAGATTTTGATATCTAATCTCAAGAATATGCTAAAGTTTCATGTTTTGTCAAGTTATATAATCTTATATTGATTTTTTAGAATGCCAAATAGGAAATCGTTAGTCTTCTTAGTCTCATTAAGCATATGAAGTTTATTTTTACAAATTTTGGTTTTTATAGAAGTTTTTTGTTGAAATCAACATTCTTAATCATAAAAACAAATCGGTATTACATGTAGGAAAAAAAGACTTATATGTAGTAAATTACATATTATAATTTTTCTAATTATTGTAACTTTTATCATTGTGAAGGACATTTTTTAATGCTTGTCATTTTCTACTCAAGAAAAATGATTCTAAATAAAAGAAAAAATGTGTTAAAGTTGGAGATAGTAAAAATCAAGTTTATGTCAATGATAAAAAAATAATCAAATGGTAATAAAGAATTTAAAGAAGATAAAAAATCCTATGCATATTTCTATTTGTACTAGAGAAAGTATTAAGTAACCAAAAAAGATATCTCATAAGGCATTTTTTGTTTGATAAGAATACGATTAATTCAAACGTTAAAACTAGTGTTGATGAGAAAGTTATAGTTGATGGTGAAAATTCTCGATGTCATATCAAGAACAAGTGATAAGGCAAAGATCTTCCACAAGTGGTACCACTTTCTTGCATTGATACAACTATTGCTATTAAGCCACAACTCTCTATCTTGAATCCTTTTGTATTTAAGGTTCATACCTTAATGTTGAAAAGTGATATAAATTTTGTTAAGACTATTCCTCCCTACTAACAATTATTTTCTTCACTTATTTTTTAATGTATCAATTGTAAAGTTGCTCACTTAAATAGATAGTCTTAAAATTGAAAAAAATTTCTTTTTATATATTTTTCTTTTAATGATATATACTCAATATCAAATGTATTCTAAATTTTCTTTGCTCAATTATTAATATTTTTTGGGTGTTAAAACCTAAAATAATGATTATAAGACATATAGCCAATAGAGACTTTAGAAGAATTATATAGGAATATAATGATACCTCAAGCATTACTTGAATTCATAATATTTTTTAGGTTTGATACCCCCATAATAATAACAAGTATTAAACCAAATATCAAATCCCTCATAATAATAATCATAAAGCCTCTATGCTTGGGGCACATCAACTCCTCCAACAACATCAAAACTTGAAATATAAAGATGAGTCAATAAAAACTAAATGAGATTCTTTAGCATCTTCCTTGATGAAACTGAGGGTAACAACCATGGATTATAGGCTTATGTAGGGGGCACTTAAACCTACAATAAAACAAGTTAGTATGCAAGCCATATACAAATCTATCAGTCAAGCATACAACTCACATTATATATCAAAAGCATAAAACCAAAGGTAACTCTCACCACCACCACCACCACAAAACTAGGAAAACTAGCATGCACCACACTTAATGTAAAATGTATAATATGTTAAGATGTTCACTTGATCTAGAATCCAACATATATAAAACCAAACCATGTCTTTAGAACTTAAATTTATTATTTTTGACAATGATGAAACTACAATCACTAAGTAATAAAATCAAAGTTATAGATGTCAAATATCCCTTTTACATTTTATAAGTACAACCACTAGAGAAGTCAAACATACTCTTTCTTTTGTAAGATGAGGCCTATAGCAAGAGTCACATTGATGCATTACACTAGAGATCAATCAATCACACTTCAAGATGTTCATCATCAACTAGCCACTTAAACTTAATATTAGCTTAAAAAAAATAGAAAATAATAATAACAAATAATACAATTGAGAATTAAGTACTTAAATCACAAAAAACCATAGCAATAGATGTGAAAATACAAAAATGGCCTAGTGGTGAGAGAAATAAACTATCTTACTAAGCTACGAAATTGTTCAACTAAAAGTCTTAAATTGCTAAAAAGGTCAAATTCTTAACTAAATGAAACCTATAGTCAAAATCTTACCAATGTCAACATGCATATTAAAATACTATTTTTTTACATAACCATTTAAAAAATTTTACTAACTTTTTGTCAAGAGTTTATTCATTCATCATGACTTGTTGTACAAGTTTCAATAAATGTTGCAACCTAAAATATAGGTGGCTACAAATGTTATGACTTATAATATAATAATAAGTTGCAATGTTCACCTAAGACTCACAAAGAAATTTACAACATCCAAAAACATCTTTGTAAATAATAGATTGTCATGTGCATGATTAAAACTATATCTAACAAGATGAATAAATCACTAGGTTAGCATAATAACTACTACATCATCCTAATGAAAGCCCAATGCATATCTACATTCTACCATATTGATGGTAGGCTCCTTGAATCTCAAGAACATATAGTGTGAAATAAAAAAATTGAAATATTAATAGATCTATTGATATGCATGAAAAAGAACACTTCTACCATTATCAAAAAATAATAAGCTAGAATTTAATAGGAACTATAAAATTATTTCATAAAATGAAACAACATATAATTGATGAAAGGATTAAATTGGATTAATATAAATTAACCTCCAAACATAGGATCAGTACTCATTTTTCCAAATGGATTTTTCTTTGAACATACATGCCATGGTTTTTTACTTCTATATGATGGAAACACTCTAGGGATACACTTCTTGAAACTTATCCACATATATTGCTATATAGCTATGATCAAGTTGTATTTATTTGGTAAGATATTAGGTATAGATTGATTATCTTGTGGGTACTTTCTAATAAATTATGGTTCATTCTACAATCAAAATTCCAAAGGATTTGACTTTCACTTAGATTTTGAGTCCTGCTTTTGAATGAGTTGGTTCCTTGGTTGGTGTCTTTTAGGAAATTCATGTTCAATGAAATCCACATTAAAAGGTCAATATGAAAAATTTTGTAATTAGCTAGGAGGAACATCAATTTTTGGATTGTTATCTTGGGGTTCATGCTTGTGTTTTTTCTTTTTTCATATTTTTTCATTATTTTATTACACTAGAATTCTTTATACATACAATTCAATTTTCTTGAGTTCAGGTTACATTTAGATCCACCTTTGTTACAACAATGATGGATGGAAATAAAAAGATATAGCAAGTATCCAAAGGATGCTTTGGAAATATCAAATTGGAAAAAACCTATTGATTTGGTAATGCTAGACATGGTCAAACTAATCCTTGAAAGAACTACTAACACTAGTCTATGTTTGGCTACTATTGATTCTTCTAATAGCTATGAGTACTCCTAAGATTTTTTTGGAAATATTGGATTGAGCAAAATAAATTTTTGGTTATACTAGTGATGACGATTTTATTTTCGCTAAATCTCAAATTTATGATTTTTTTTATTTTATTAATTTGGTAAGAAGGATGAACAAAGTTGGATTTAGTTGAATGCTCATAAATATGAAGAGGAGTTTACTTTTCAATTGATATTTAGAATTCTAAAGAAATTTTTTTTCTTTTTATCAAATCCCTAGGAATGATATTGGTTGTTGTCTTAGAAGTCTTATTTTTTTTATACTAATAAATCTTTAAGGTACTAATAATTTTCATGAATTGGAATGGAATAATCACACTTCTACCATAAAGAGGGAGATCTTGATCAAGAAAAATTTCCCATTCTTTTAGGCAAGAATGGTTTTTACTTGAAAAAAAAGTTGTTCTATCTTGATGATTTTGGATCTAGTGCTGTAGGTTATACAAAATGAGACCTAGCAAGAATTTTCTTTTAACTTTACCTTTTAAATAAAAAATGGAACATCACTTAGAGCCACAATGCTCATCCTACCAAGTGGAATCCCAAGAGGGTTAGTAGACGAGTGAAAGCCTAATCTCTTAAAGTGGCTAGGCCCAAGCTCAAACCTAGGTCTTTAACTTGAGAAACGAACATCAAACCATCACTCTAAATGATGGTTCCTTTTACCTTCCATTAAATATTAAAATAAAGTTTACATTTATCAAAGCCCAAGATCTAGCTTAAACTAAGAGAATTAATCAAGACCATAGAAAATAGACTTTTAGAAAACTACACGTAGCATAATAAGAGAAGTAAAACCTAAGGTCTACAATAATACTACTAAAGTGAAGAGAATGATAGAGATCTAATAGAAATATATCTAAATAACTCAAGAATAACATGCATAGAATTTCTATCACCAGAGTTTGAATCCATAACCCAAACTATGAGCATAATAGATCATAAAATAGCAAATCTTATGCACTATAAAACTTGAGAAGAATTAGCACAAATGAGCATACTACATACACCCTGATACACACATGAATACACCGCTACTGCAACACATACAACTTTACTAGCATATCCACTAGATCTTCTACTTTCTTAATGCAGGATGTCTAATGTAAAAACTAAGCTTCTAGGTTAGATTCTAATAGATCTAGTCTTACTATTCTAATTTCAAGACCTTTTCCTAAAAACCCACTATGAAAACTAGGAAAAAGATGACAAGATGGAAAGTAAGGTTTACCACATATGTAATGTAAACTAAAACTAAGAAAACTTCTTATCTAACTAACTTATACCAAAATATATAAAAAGTTAAATTAATAAGTTAAATTAAAAACTAGTAATTCCTAACATTACCAACTCACTAATACTAATCCTACATAGAATAACACATGTATCATAAATAAAACCCTCTAACTATGTAAGTAATTATAAAACATGATAATTCTTAACTTTATTACATAAGTTACTAGCAAAATGATAAACATAATAAAACTATTAACATAGCATAAAATAAAATCTAAAGAAATTAACATATTCTAAACACTAACTACTACTAACATACCCTTGTATTATAAGAGGGTGGAGAGGTGTGATGGAACCTCAAAATAATTGTAATATAGGAACACCCCAAGATATATAATTTAATTAGAACTATATAACTCAGCATTATCCACTAGAATTGAACCCATGATTTGTTGCATTCAAATTAGGAGTCTTGTCACTAGGCTAATAACTCATTGTTGTTGTCACATTTACATCATTTAATGGAGTAGCTTTTCTTTAAGAACATCATGAAGATTAAACTTCCTAATTTAATTTCTACTGGTGATTGGAAGATAACATGCTAGTACATAAAGAGTTAGATTATTTACTTAAGGGCAATAATATGAAGCATGATTAAATCATGAATAGTGTTAAGGAGAAAATGAATGGGAAGTATCTTCAAGGTTGCACATTTTAGGCTTAAGTATCTATAATTTCAAGGTAGAAAAACAAAGGTTTATATTATGGAATTTATGAAAGATTAATGGTAATCCAAAGGTTTTAAAATTGGTTTTTTTTCTTATGTAAACGTTATGAGATTTCATACTGGAATTCATGTCTATGAACATCATCAAACCAGTGGAATGTATAAGGTATTTTATCCCTGTACAAGATGATTCTACATAAGCCTATCAAGTGTTTGGTGATATTTTAGCCTTCAAGCAATAGAGATAATGTTGAAAATTCTTCCAATTAGGAATTGTTTTATAAATGATAGATTATTACTATAGTTAGCAAGGTTGCTTAGGCAATAATAACAATTCTCAAGGAAAGTTTAAACTAATATGATAAAAGAAAAATAAAAAAAATAAAAATAAAAATATTTAGAAGTTTGTTATTTGACTAAAATTGTACACAAGCCTTGCACCTTGGAAGAAAAAGTTCTGAAAACTTAAGGTTTCGTGTTGACAGCCAATTCATGGAACAAAGTAAAGGAAAAAGTAGATGAAATTATATCAATGAGGTAGCTGTAAAACCATAGAAAAATAAGAAGATACAAAAATTCCAAGATAAGTAGCACCTTAGGGTAACAAACGTTAATAAATATTTGTTTCAATGATCATGGATTAAAGCAAAATATTTTATCTCTTATGGTAGTTAAACTGTGACTAAGGTTTGGAGGGCTACTATTGCCATGATGATGTTCAAGACAACATGGAAAAGAAACCCTTTTAGAACTAACACTTCAAAATGCCAAACAAAAATGCTTTGTGATGAACTCAAAGACCAATGCAAAATGTAGGGCTTTTTGTGGTAATGAAACAAGGCATAAGGTGTAGGGGGAAGACAACAACAAAGGTGGTCAAGGTGTATAGTTGGCATTGTTACAAAAGTAGCTTATCCACCAACAAGATAGGCAGGCAACAATAATGTGACTCCTCCTACACTACTGCCGATGTGAACTCAAGCATGAAATCAACCATGGATGCCAGAGGTTTGTTTCCAAAACACCATTAGCAAAGGGCTTGAGAGCATCTGTGATTGTTGGGTAGAAACAACAATGAATGTGAAGCAAGGTGAGGCAAATCTAAGAACCACCTCTCAACACAAGATAAAGGCAACATGGTTTGTGGCACAATGGCCACGGGACCTATGTACTCTTCTAGATGATAATACATTAAATGTGGACATGTGAGTGCACATGGCATCAAAGATATATGACCTTCATAACAAATATTTTTTCTAAAAATTACATTTGCTAAAATTTTAAATATAAAAAGAGGGTAGGGTTTATCATTTAAGAAAGAAATGATTTATAAATATTTGGTTAGTTTATTTATTTTGGGGGGGGAGGGGGGATTGAAATTTTCAATAGATAACTATTTCTCCTTGATATTTGTAATGAGACACTTGCTAAGTATGGCATGTGTTTCTCTAATTTTTGTAATTTCCTATGGTAATCACAATGATATTTGTTCATAAGAAAACACTTGGCAACCATAGCTCAAATTTCTAATAGCTTCCTATGGAAGTTATAATTTTTAGGGTGGTTATAAATTAATTCCCTTATTTGTAATACCCTTAACTTCTCATGATTTTATAACTATCCCATGTCACTATAAAAAGGATTCAAGGGTAGAATTGAAAAAAACAAGTGGAAAGAATTGGGAAGAAGCAACTTTGAAGGATATTGAAGATTTTTTGTAAAACATGACTTGCTAAAGGCATCAATTCAGCTTCTTTGTTTTAATCTAGTGAGTTCATTCCTTCCCATTTTATTTTAGTTACTTAGATAATAGTTTAGATAGTATCATGCTTGGCACTTAATTTTGGGATTTTTTCTAGGTTGCTTTTATAGCTCTATTTTTGTGCAATATTAAACTTCTATTAAGGTTTGTCATAAAAGAAATTTAATAGTAATATCTTAACAAAATTGCCTTTCTTGAGCAAAGAGGATTTAGGAAAATCTTTGGTATTTTGAGATGACTAAAATAGCTTTACTATTTTAAAGTGTATTTCCTTGGTATTTCAATCCTGAATTTTTGAAATTTTTTGAAGGCTTTGTTGAATACAATTCTTGACAACTATTAACTAGTCAAAATAAAGCTAGTACTTTGTTGTTTATGAAGCATTTTTGGCAGTGTAATAAGATTATCTTTTATGAAATTTCTTTTTATGCTCAGGGGGTTTGGATAATTCATAGTTAGATTGAATTAGAATAGCTTTATTGTGAAGTGTTTTCTCATGTCAATTTACCTTGGTTAGATATTTGAGGTTTCACACAAATCTACATTCTTTTCTTTATCTTTCTAAGTCTATTGAATCTTACTCTATTTCTAGTTTTCTTGTGAAATTTTCTCTCTAGGGGAAATTAGGAGTAGATTGACAAAATTGTGCTAAATTGTTTTTCAAAATTTTATTTGTTACAAGTAATGTACTATAGGGACTATATAGACTAAGTGATTGGGAAAAATAGGAATCTTCAACAACTCATAGTATTTGACAAAGTGAGTTGAATTTCTTTTATGATAGCCAAGTACAATTGCATACACAACCCAACCATTTAAATATTCACAATAGCAAACAGATACTCACATTTAGTTCATTTCATAACCACTAAATCTATTTGAAGCTATCTGGACCTTGGTGTTGCTAGAGACCAACAAGCACCTAAATCCTATTTGAAGAACACCTTTGCATCTCATGACCCTAGTCACAAGACATGAAAACCCCCAATGTTGGTGCTCCCAAATGGTCACCAATAGTTTTTTGATGCTAGGAGGGCAATTTGTTACCTAATTTTGTAAGCCTAGTAGTCCTAGCATACCAACAATTCTTTTGGTGCAAGGAGGGCTTGAAAATTATTTACCTAAGTTCATCACATTCAAAAAGATCATAGTCCTAGCACTCCAACAATTATTTTGTTGCTAGGATGGCCAAAAAATTAGATACTATTTTGAGTTAATGATCAAACATATTGATAGTTTGGAAGATTTCAAAGGTTCCAAACAAATTCTTGATTATAAGATTGATTATTCTTTAAAAGAAGAACATAAGAATGTTCTTGAGTTTGGGACAAGTAGTGAAGTAAAGACTAGAATGATAAAGAAATCACCTCTTTTTTTTGGTTTATTAGTCTATAAGAGAAGAATAAAGAAATTTAACACTTCATCAATCAAATGGAATTCTAGTAAGATGGTGAATCCACAACCAATGAATCCTTGGCAAAGAGTTACACCATTAGGATTTCAAAACTACAATGATATTCCTAAGGTAGTTTACAAATATTTGCCTAAACATTTTATTCTTGGAAAAGCTTACTTAGTTGATGGGACGCGATATCGCATGGGCTGTGATATTGCATACGTGATATCACATCCCCCCAGATATCGCATCCACGATATCACGTACGCGATATTGCATCTTCCCCTATGATATCGCGTATGCGATATTGCAGCGCACCATCAAATCTATAAATAATAGGTGACTCTCCCTTGTATCTCCATCTAGATCTAGATCCTTAGTGAAACTCTAGCAGTTTTACCTCTCCAGAGATAGAATAATTTCCATGTGCCCGCAATAGGAGCTTCAAAGTGAACGGATCTTTATTCAAGCAAATATTTTACTTGAACACAAGTTTGTGTACAGAAATAAAGATGAACTTTTGGATAAACCTTGCAGTGCATGGAATAAGCTAAATAGGACTTTGCTTATTATTATTTATTGTTCATCATTTAAATGCTTTATTAGTTGGTTAAATATTTCTCAACCCTTCTCCCATAGTTAAGTGCATTCAGTACGACCACTTCAAGCACATGCGTTACACTTGGTAATCCCAGTAACGACTAGCGTTTGGTAATCCCAGAAGGTTGCATTGGTTCAAGCTATGAATGGTAAGTGGGAACAGATGCTGATGCTAGGCCAATTAAGGCTTAGTTAGTTAGTTAATTAGTTTATTCACCCTTTACTTCATTAGCATAGGCGATAAAACATAAAAGACATAAAAATAACATACCTCAGACTTACTTAACCATACAACCATGACAAATACAAGTAAGTCTAGGAAGACAACGAATGATTAACCTTAAGTGTTCCATAAGGCATGTAGGCACTTAGTCTGCGGAGTTCAACCGGATTGCCCGTGTAACGCTTGTATTTGTATGGTTGAGTGTAGGGGTACCTCACCACTCATCATTGGTGCCGTTGCCGGGGACTAAGTTGTTTGTGCGCTAAGTAGAACATAGGAAATCATCCACATCATTGGGAAGCTTAAATGAACCCTTAGGATTAATTAGAAGAAATTTAAATAATGGTCAATAGCACACTGACAAGATAACAATGTCTTCTTCTTCTCATAAAAGCACTTCACCACCTAGGGATCTAACACACATAACCAAAATTCGCCAGTTCCTTAGGAATTTAGTGTGGTGTACATTCATCATGATGGATATGTACCTAACTTTACTTTTATCCTCCATTAGGATGAAAAACTACATTGGCGTGATTTACAAGGTAACATAGTATTACCCCCAGATTGTGCAGTCCCCAACATGCTCCTTTGTGCACTTGCACAAATAGGCATGACACAACTATACGTTGAATATGTTGCATGTGATTACAGCATAAGGGACTACCATCCCACAAAAGCACAATGTTTAAGGGACTCACGGCAGGAGAGCCACCATACATTGTTGAAGGGAAAAGGGGTCCCACATGTCCTAAGCAAAATTGGGGATGGTGAACCAATTATAATAAGTTCTCCATCAAATGATGTTCCCCCTCCTAACAATAGTGAGAAGGTGGGGTATCAGAACCTACGCTCCACGATACACAACCTTGGTTCTGATTCCCATGCACACCAAGTGTTCAATAAGGGAACACAAATACATGACAAGGACGGGCATTCTGATCATCATCATGATTAGGGATGTAGTCATCGAAGAGAAGGTAAGAAACATCATCATGGTGATGGTTCCCCTTCTTCTTCCCCTTCATCACATCACTCACCCTCTCCTTCCACATCAGGACACAGTCACAAATAGCATAATGGTGAGGATAAGGATAAGCAAAATGAGAGAACTCGACGAGAGAGTCTAGAGTGAGGACAAGGGCATTTGAGAGAGTCAAGGCATGAAAGAAGGAAAAGTAGGGAACCACGTAGGCATCATAGACGTCTTGAGAGAGATGACTATGATAAACCTCTACTAGCAACCCAGAGTATGTTAGATATTACGAAAGCTATGAAAATACCTACAAGGCATAAAAAAGATAGCTAGATCAAGAGATTAGATATGAATAATATCCCACGCTTCGAGGGGCGATACAATGCTGATCCGCAGAACCACTTACAGGCATTCCATGATGCCTGTGCCTTGAAAAATATTGATAATGAGTGGTAGAAGTTAAAGTTGTTTCCTAGGATACTCAGAAAAGAAGCAGAGAGTTGGTACCAGTCCTTAGAGCTGAAAACCATTAGGAGGTGGAGTACAATGCTAGAATTGTTTAACAATAAATACCAAACGTACTCTAGAGTGTCCAACTTGCATAAATAGATCCAAGGATGGAAGAAGGGTACTCATGAACCCTTGGATGCTACCATGGGCTGATATTATGCATTTCTACATCATTGCCTAGGCCATGGTTATGCACAACAGGATCAACTCCGCCACCTCGTAGATGGGCTAAGACATGAAACCAGGAGAACCCTTGGGACATATTCCCAAGGGAGATTATCTAAACTTAGATCCCATGAAATTCTTAGATTATTGGAGTAAGTAGCTAAAGAATAAGGAGAGCTACAAAAAAGAGAAAGTGCGGAAGAGTACAACCTTTGAAAGAGGGGAGTGAGATTCTACGATGAAGAGGATGAGTCACCATCGAAGAGTTGGTGAATAGAAAAACCTTGCCACTTTAGAAATTAACAATGGAAGTGTCGGCTAAGGTAGATGAAATATGGAGCTCCTTAGACAGTAAAATTGAAACTATCCTGAAAATCGTAGAGGAGTCTAAGGAGGAACGAAGTAGTGACCATTATAAGAAAAAGAAGAGAGATTTAGGCCATGCACGTAACAAGGGTAAGGGAAAAATGACCATCGCCGATGAGGTTGTGGATTTGGATACAAACAATGACAGTGGATGTGAGATTTTCCAATATGACCATCCTAAGGAATGTTGCCCAATAATCTCACATCTACGAGAGTATGGGGTATATGCACTCAACCCAAGACTTAACAGACAACAGGCATCTCGAAGGTTACCTTATCCCCAAGGTAACCCAAAGTAGTTCCACCAATCGTTAACATACTATCCAAGTGGAACTCCACCACAACCTATTGGGCAACATCAGTAGTGGCAATACCTACAGTCATGGAGGATGCCACCACCTAGGCAACAATACCCTTACCGACAACCAGATCCTTATGGCTATTATGTGCAGTAGCCAGTTTCTCCAAGTGACTCCATGGGTCACGCAACCCCACAACATCACTACTAAGTTTGAGAGTATTTTAGGACTCCTCCTATGGAAGACATACCACATGCATACCATCCTCCAAATCCAGCTTCCACTCATACGTTGATAGTTCCACTACCACCCGCTCCAACAATGCAAGGGGAACTCCCCACTCAATCGTAGCAACGTAATGCTATGAGAGTTGTAAATCTTCAACCTGTTGCTGGTTCTGACAACCGCATGAAGAGAAGACATTTTTTCAGAATCAAAAGCCCAAACAAGCTCTCACAACCACAAGCGATTGAGTCTATGCACACTCCTCCAACAAATAAGGCTTCAGAGATCCCTTCAAACAAACAATAGGGCTTAACACATATGGTTATGTTAACACATACTGTTACTAACTGGATAAAGGTGGGCCACCTTCCCAAGAAACTCTCTAATCCTAGAAGTCCCTAAATATACCTCCAAGTCGCTAGGAACGAACCATGTAAGGCTCTTCTTGACTCAGGTTCCAGAGTCAACTTAATCTCATGAAAAATGTATAAAGCCTAGAACCTACATCCACTTAAGAAGAGAAATATTCAACTAGAGCTGGCTGACTATTCCATCATTATTCCCTTAGGATTGATGGAGGACATCGTTACCACTATGTGTGGTTGAGGATACCCAGTTGATTTCCTAGTGATAGAAGTCAATAGTAACAAAGGGGACTTCCCAATTATAATGGGGAGGGCATGGCTCAACACCATCAACACATTCCTAGGGATCCACGATCTTTCCTTGGAAATATCTAAGGAAAACATTTATGGAAAGATTGAGAAGAAGAAAGTTTTGTGCATCACATACAGTGACTTAGAGGATGGTGACATACAGGAATGCTCAACATCTCCTGTATGCAACTGGTGTGCCCAAGAAACTGAGATACAAAGGTGTCTATATGTAGCAACCACACAATAAGAGAACACCCAGTGGTTGACAGCTAATCAAGAGAGCAGCCCACAAACATGCATGGAACGAACTGGGGGAACCACTCGCAACCACAACGGAAGCATAGATACATTGGAATATGAGCGTCACCAACTTCCACCCCTTAATCTAAGAATATCAATTGGGAGAAGTTGGACACTTCTAAAAAATTCAAATAGGAACTCATTATTTTGAATTTCTTTCTTTCAATTCAGTTATGGGGGAGATGGCCACCTATGCTGATCATTTGAGGCCGTTAGTTCTTTTAAGTTTTTGTTTTGCACATTTTTGTTTTACAAATTTATTTAACTTTTCTTGTTTTTATTTTACAATATCATTTATACTTTTTCATTTCTTTATGTGTGTGTGTCTGTGTGTGTGTTTTATCTATTTTGTTAAGTTTGTCATCCAATAAGTGCTTCAAAGATGGTATGAACTATTCCCTATTGATTGCTAATGTTTTGCTTTTACCTTTAAGTTATGAGGTTGATACTAAGGTATGGTTCTTTTGATATGACAAGCAATGAGTCCACTTCATCCATACATCCACAAATTTCTATGGTCTCTCTTGGCTTGGAATTGTACAGTCCCTTTTTCAATAATAAGAACTATAACAAATCAGTGACTGGGCATTTCTCAAACTAAGGAAGGGCTCAAGGATTGGAAAGGGTGTGACTTCAAGGGAACTTGATGCATTTGTGTTGGCCATTCTCTTGGGTGCTTGAATGTTTTCTTCTTGAGTTTTCTTACTACTTCAACATTACCCAATTATTGGGAAGCTGAGTAAATAAAAATAATAAGTCTTTGCATGGTGTGGTTCTCACGCAAAAACACAAAAAAATAGTGAGAATTCATAGCACACCCCTTAGGCGAAATAATTATTTGGGCTACAAGCACTAGTTATGGAACTAAAAAAAACATGTTCCCTCTAACTAAGGCCCTTCTTGCTTCCCATTCTCCTCCTTTGTTTCATCGGAATGGTGGTGGCTCTTTGAGGGATGCATTCTTATTACTTTACGTGGATGGATTGGCCGAATGCATTAATGCGAATCACTAGATGTGGTTTGTTGGGGCTGAAGTTGGAATGGGATCTACTAAGTCACATTAATCATTAACTACATAAGGGGCCATACATCACCTTGTTCTTGAGATTCCATTCCATTCTCTTCTTTCCATCATTCTTCCTCCATTGTTCACCTCATTGCCAGTTGTATCATTAGTATATATTTTGGTTGACATATTGTTTTCTTTTAGGTAAATTCTTATGGTTAAGACTTTAACTCTTGTTCCAAATGACATTCCTAGAGCCTACGGACTCTTCGAATGTGGGTTTGTTAGGGCATTAAGGGCATGAGCCTACTTTGGGGAGGATTCACTAGCACTCCTATTTGGTACACCAGTTAAATTCTTTCCCTTAACATTTTTGCAATCCACTCTATTTTGTTCATTTTCATCTTGACATCCAATTCATCGATGTTATCATTGTCTCTTTTTCTCCACCTTTCTTGTTCCTTTTCGTTCTCCATTCTATCGCTACTGGAGGTTCGCTTTTAGTCATGGGGGTTCTGATCCAATTTTTTTGATTTTTGCCTAACCCCTACACCTTCGATAGTCACCACTATTATATCTCCAGACCTGTATCAGCCATACCACAACTCATCCAATGGACCTTTTACCGAAGCAAGGTATCAGCTGCATTGTGATTCATTTACCCTTGCTAATATAGAGACTATGTTGTGTGTGCAGATGGCAATCATACAACAATGGATTGGATCTGGAGGGAACACTTGGAATGGATCAGTGCTGAAGCAGCTATGCAAGGAGCAAAATTGATGGTGCGCTTATGGATAAACAACGAAAGGCGCAACCTTGGCGTTGGTAGTAGCAGACTTCTTCTCTCTTCTCTCTCAACTGCCAAATAAGGCCTGATGTAAAATGTATCAAATGTTCACCAGTTTTCTCATGTTCTGTAATGATGATCCGTTCACATGTCATCCCATTCACCATTAGTTCCATTCAAGTCAATAATCCCATACCTTCCCAATATTTTGTAAGGAACTTGAGGACAAGTTTTTATTCAATCATGGGGGTATGATGGGACGTGATATCATAGTGCACCATCAAATCTATAAATAAGAGGTAGCNTACAAGGGAGAGCTACCTCTTATTTATAGATTTGATGGTGCACTAT